>JAOEHY010044976.1:0-18120 GCA_025447955.1 Psilopsiagon aurifrons
CTGGGTATATGTGGTGAGCTGTTGTATTCTTTTCCCTTGTATTTCTCTTGTCATTATTATTACTAGTGGTAGCAGTAGTGGTTTGCGTTATACCTTAGTTACTAAACTGTTCTTATCTCAACCTGTGGGAGTTGCGTTTTCGATTTTCCATGTAGCAAACTGTGTGGCTGATTTATGGCCTAAACCACAACATTCAGGTAACAAAGATTCTGCCAAAATGACTCAGCCAAGATTGTTAAAAATCAAAAAAACGCAAAGCAAAACTAAAACCAACCAAACCAAGAACTGAACATCAAAAAGGTCAGATTAGAAAACAAAGATTCTATTCTGAGTGAATTCCAGGTACTTCTAGGTTTCTAAATAAAATCTTAACTCAAAAAAAAAAACCACAAACAACAATCAACCTATAAAAATCTGATTAAATGCCTCATTTTACAGTCTATTTGAATTTTATTCATCAAGATCTCAATTTCAAAAGATTTCTTTTCACCTAACTTCAAATTTAGGTCTATTAAAAAAAAGACAGGAATAAGAAAATATGCTTTGCATAAATAAAATATAGATTATTACACATTGTTTCTGTGAGAAACAATGCAAGTTCCACTGAAGAAAGGAAAGTACAAAAGGGACAGTTTTATCTTGCAGATTGATAACTTACATGTGTTCCAATTCAAGAACTTTTTCAGAAATTAAGCTGCAGTGAAGTAAAACCTCTAATATACAAAATTTAAACTATTTTAATAATAATTTTCCTACTACTATGGCTGAAAAAATATTAATCATTAAAAAAACCACATAAAAAACCAAACACTTACCAGATTTATGCTGCCAGTAGGAGACCCATTAAATGATTCTGTGAGCAGTGAGGAAGTAGAAAGGAAAAAAAGAGTTTAGAAGATTTTCTCCAATGTTGGGCCACACACAAGAAATAAAAATGCAAAAACATTACAGCAAATAATGGATAACTGAATTTGCACAAAATTGCAAGGTTTCAGTAAAGACATGTAAGGGAAATGCATGCAAGTTTATACAGCTGCAGATATGAAATAAATACTCAGGAGAATATTCCTTTTAACTTTATAGCACCACATGAAATTGCTTCACTAAGGAATCAGCTAAATACTTATACAATTTCCATTAGATCTGTACTTCAGGTAAGGAGAAGAATTATTCTAATTGCTTTAAAAAGCCCCATCTCCTATGTACTTTCAATTTCTATTTCCAGATGAATATGAATAGTTATGTATCAAAGCAACCCAATATGTTAGAAGAACCTCAAATGTTTCTGGAGGAAAAAAAAAAAGGAGTTGCACATTTACTTCAGCAACATGCTTATTACCAAAGCTTTAAAAAAAAAGTGTCATAATAATAAAGTTACTACAGAAAAAAAAATATTTACAAAAGCATCACGAGAAGGCAACATGAATTTAAGCACAAATTTAAAAATCAGATGAGATCCTACATGAACTTCTTCTCAAAAGCAGTGTGGATAACTTCCTGATTTTCATTTTAAAGCATAAAAAAAGAAAGCTCCCACGAAATCCCCCTTAAAGGTATAGAGCTCACCTCCTTCACCATCATCTGACCCTCTGAAACTAGGATCCTTCAGCATATCCAGCTCAGCTAACATACGCACATACAACACATTCTGTTTGAATGAAGGGTAGAATCTTTCATCTCGCAGCATCAATTCATACACCTGATTAAATATAAAAGTATTTCAAAGGTCAGCTTTTTTATTTCAATCAGGCAAGCTTTCCCCAATTCTGCTTAACAACATGCACCTATGTATTCTGTGTGTCTAGGTTTCCTTTAAAATCCTAATGCAAGTCTGTGAAATTTCAATTCAGGCTTATACTTAACAGAAAGATTATGAAAACTAACTGTGCTAGAAGTATAATGCAGTCTCTGAAACTATTTAACTAGTGAGACATGCATGGATAGGAAGGACAATAGTACATGAACTGTAAATGTTTCCTTCCTCTCTTCTTAACCTGTCCAATTGCACTGTAAACATATTTGGCCTTTACCCATTTCAGAACAGGTTCTCAGAGTCCTTTCTTGGTAGGCTATAAATGTAGACCTGCAAACACTTAGAGGGGCAAGGTGAGAAGAGGGAAAGGAAGAGAGGAAACACACTGCATACTATTTCCCTGAAAATCTCCAGTCCAACCAATACAGTATAATCCCACCTCACAAAAGTTTCAAGAGTTCTTATGAAATACAGGATAAATAAAGTATACCTTTCTCTGAATATCATCAAAGATTTCAGGTGTTGGATCTTCATGGTTCAGTGTTTCTGCCAGTTTTGCTACTAAGTTGTCATCAATATTAACTCTCGGAGATGCCTGCACAGAGATGGGAATCAACTTTTGCGGCATAAAAATAAGAAAGCCTCTATTTTCACAAATAAAATACCACAAAATGCTACAATTTTCTAAATAAATGGAATTCCCTGATTAGGATCTCTAGAACACACAACAGCACTGTAAACCCCTTTCTCCACCAAAAATTAAGTTCAGAGTTGGCATTAAAACTCAGAGGTTTCGGGACTAAATACAAAGAACCACTTCAAAAACAACTTATGCATGTAACTTTGAAGCAATATCTAAACCAGATTTATTCAGGCTTAAAAACAGAATTTATTTGCTTACTTATGAATAGAAAGACCTAGATTCAGAAAGCAAGAACGAGCCAAAAAACAGATGTATGAATTCCTCAAATATCTGAGGAAAGGCTAACAGTTTCAACTCTGACACTTTCTGGAGAGTTTACCAGTAGCTGTAATCATGGTGGCTTTTTATGCAATTACAGCTATAATCATGCTGACTATTTCAGCCATCAGACTCCTAGTCATTTCTCCGTGTGACATATTTCAAACTAGTAGTTGTTAAGCATTCCTTTAGCTGAGCTCAAGTTCACACACTTTCCCCATCTTCTATAATAGAGACAGGGAGCCAGCACTGAATCAGACCCAAAGCAGCTCACTTGATAGCTTAGCTGAGAGGCTGACTTCATTGGCTTTGGAATAGATCTAGTGTTCGGTGGCTTCTGACTTCAAACTGGTGACCATTCAGTTGGCTCAAAAACCCACCACAGCAAGCTCTACACAAATGACCATCTCGATAAGACTTGAGGTGATAAACCAAAGGTAAAGAAATGATGCAAAAAGACAAGCACAAGATATTTGGGGAATTTGTTGAGGGAAACTTTTTGAGTGAGAGGTGATTTTTATGCATACACAAATTCAGAACAAAGATGCTTTGTTGGCAGAAGTTGAAAAGTGTTTTATTTCATAGAAAACACTACAAGACTACTGGAAGCATTCAAGCTTAGTGTACTGAAAGGTACCTAGTGGTGGTATTTGAGCAACTTACACAGACAATTGTAGAGAGGCACAGAAAGTTCTTTCATTCAAAAATCCATTCTTAATCCAAGTTCATAAAAATACTGGGTTGGGTTGTTTTAAAAAACAATTCTTCTTAAAGGCAGGGGTGGAGGGCAGAGCAAAAGGAAAGGAACGGACAGCACACACGGATAGATTCTCTTATTCTGTCTTGACATTTTGTCTAATTTTTCTCCATTTTAGAAAGCCAGCTTCTAAGGAACGCACTCAGTGCATTTGACAGGACAGTCAGTGCTAGGAGCCTTTTTAAATCAAGGGAGGTTGGGGGAGGAAAGCAAGACATTTGCTTAACATAAGGAGGAAGAAGATACACAAGTAATAGCTTAAATGCCAACTTGTAAACAACTTGTGCTACATCACATCCATTTCACATTAACATACCCTAATTACCAAGGAAGCATCTGCACAAAGTATAAACTGCAAACAATGCAGAAGTAAGTTATTCCTACCTTTTCTGATAAATATTGCTCGTAAACTCCAAATGCAGCTGCTCTTAATAGACCCTTGGTTTGATTAGTCTGATGTTTTCCATCTTTCTGCCGGCTTTGAAGTACCTCCAGCTGTTGCTGTGCCGTAACCCTGTATCCTTCCACTGTCATCCAGAAAAACAGATGTGCTTGGCCACCAGTCTGCTGCATGTAATCTACAGACAACAGCCACCACACAATCATAGTTATTCTTGTGCATCTTAAAATAAGAATTCTGTATGATGTTAACTACATACAGAACTTCAGGTTCTGGTTATGCATTCAGAACACTTGACTCTCATCTAGAGTTAAAAAATAAAATGTACTACATACATATTGGTGATAATCAGCAAACGAAATTGGGAGCAAAGTCTAGAAATTAAGCACAGAGTTCTAAAATGCATGTGTAAAAAGCGAATCCAACATTACTGTGTGGCTATAACAGACTCTTACAGCACGACAGGAGTTGAGAGGAAGTTCAAACTTAAATTCTAACAGGTCACGCACAGAGAATCATAGAATCACTCAGGTTGGAAAACACCTTTAAGATCAGAGTCCAACACCACTAAGTCCACCACTAAAACTTGTCATTAGGCGCCACATTTACATGTTTTTTTAAATAACTTCAGGGATGGAGACTCAAACACTTCCCTGGGCTGTTCCAACAACTGACAATGCTTTCAGTGAAGCATTTTTCCTAATATCCAAACTAAATCTCCCTTGGTGCAACTTGAGGCCATTTGCTTTTGTGTACAGAACAACACCCACCACCTTGTCTGCTGGCACACGGGAACAGCCCATTCTGGTGCCTTTAAGACTCCTTGAATAGTGCCCAGCCTTCCTGGACTTCTTTGCCCTTCAGGACTGCCTCCTAATGGACTCTGTCAACCAGACCTTTAAACAGGTCAAAGTCTGCCCCCTCAGAAGGCCAAGACTGTACTTCTGCCAACCCCCCGTCCTTACTGCTCCAAGAATTGAAAACTATCATTTCATGATAGCTATGCCCAAGACAGCTTCCAACCATCATATGACCTTCTCTGCTTGCAAACAACAGATCCAGTGGGGCACCCCTTCCCTAGTTGGCTCCCTCAACAGCTGCGTCAGGAAGTTATCTTCCACACATTCCAGGAACCTCCTGGACTTCTTCCTCTCTGTTGTACTGTATTTTCCTCTATTGCATTAAAAGGATTATCACCACCACCAAAACTGATGGATATTCTTAGTAATAAGATCAGCAGCCCAATTAATGCACAGAAGATAAACATTAGAAAGTATTAAAAATCAATTATACAACTTTAATCCATTGTCCTGGGTTCAGCAGTAGCAGTCATTTTTCTCCTCCTTAGTAGCTGGTGCAGTGCTGTGTTTATGACTTTTGACCAGAAGTCAAAACTCCAGCACTGCACCAGCTACTAAGAAAGAGAAAAATGACTATTACTGCTGAACCCAGGACATCCATCTATCCATTTCCTGATTACAGGATAAACCTAAAGTAGCACATAAATTAATGCTGTATTTTAGCTTCTCAAATAGACAACCTTCAGTAGCCTTATAATCTTCTAAGCTTCAATCTAACATCTATAACCATTAGTTCCAATAGCTTCAGTGAGACCAGCAAAAGGTTAATGACTGTGGTTTCAGTCATTTCAATTATAAACTTATAAGCAACTCTTGCAACGATTCTGCCCTAACAAAACTTGAAGTGACAAACCACAAAACACTGCAAGAACAGTCTTACAGAGAGATCAGTATTCAAACAAGCTCGATACAAGTTCTTGTAAGTATTGTGGGGCTCTGAACAGTTACTATAGATTGATTTGCAAAAATGCTTCAGTTCCCCCTGGCAAGGGGCTTATACACATTTAGCTCTCAGACATCTGTACTTAGTGACTCTGAGTGAACAATCCCGTGAGTTAGCATACTCTTTACAAATAAAACAAATTGGAGAAATTACCACTTACCCATAAAAAATTGTAGTGCAACATTGTCTACCAAAATATGGTCCAGAGGGACTGTGCAAAGTTTTCCAAAGTTTGCTGCCAGTTTCACAGTATCTATTTCCTGTAAGATAAAGTTCAGTGGGTTTATAGGCTTTACTTTTTTTTTAATTAGCTTTTAAAACTTTACTTACCACAAGGCAGATGCCACAAAAACTAATTTACAATACAGAAAATAAAGCAGCCTCTCCATGGTTATTTTCACAATCACTAGTATGTGAAGATCAAGATCATAAGATCATGTTATCATAACTATTTGCTGTCAACATGAATTATTTCTGCTACATGGGAAACTGGTTTTAAACACTGCTGTTCATGCAATACTCTACAGATCAAATTAACTACAAATCCTTCATCAACGGTAACAGTAGTGTGAAAACGAATTAACAGGATGAACTAATTTTGGTATTTAATGGGGTACAGGTCACCACAACTTAATCTCCGCCCAACTTTCTTCCATCAATGTAACATCTTGGTACAGTAATGATTCTGGGTGCAGTTGTAGAAAACTTAATCATGCTAACATCAATAGGCACCAGATTAACATTATCTTGGAGCCACATCTAGGTCCAACTAATAGTGTCAAGAAACTAAGCAAAGTGAAACAGATGGACTTTGCAAACCTTAAAATACAGAAGAATATATAAAATAAGAAAGCAAAATAACATGAGGTCCACAAACTTAACATCCAGTTTGCCTTAGGTTTTTCATTGAACTAAATAGGTAAATGTCTACCTAAAGGCAATACATTTGAGTCTACAAGGTGCTGCAAAATAATCAGTGAGAGTACCTTTATCAGCAAGAAGAGAGAGCTTTGTCAAAAAGTAATAAGCTCGAAGCCCACAAGGTATTATGCACTGGAGCAGCAAAAAAAAATTGAACCTAGGTGCATAAATACAAAGATGCTTTGCACCTAGGTAACATTTTGGTGTAACTCTTGTATTGAGAGGGCAAGAATAGTTTAAGATGTACTGACATATTTAAACTACCTAAGCCAGAATAAAAAAAAACTAACTTTTTTAACCTCTAGAAATTTTTTCAGTACTTAAACTGCAAATACCACACTAATTACAGTTAACAGATATATAGATATTCAGTTGTATATTATATTGGCTACAACTGCATGCTTCAAATTGCATTTCAAAACACAAGAATTAAAAACTAGACTGAAGCCACAAGTCACTTGAAACTTTACTCTTTCAGAACTAAAACATTCAGAAACACTTACTTTTCCTGACTGCAATCTCTGAATTCTTGAATCACATACTTTAATAACATATAATAAACTGTTTATTTGATTTTTTATAGTATTGATATCTGAAAGCAAAAACAAAGAGGATTAAACAACGCAGATGAGTAAATAAACTCTTTTTCTGAAATGCTGTAAAAAAAACATACAAAAAGTGAAACACCACACACAAAACACACTGGCTTGGAAGAGAACAGGTTTTTTTTCACTTTTAATACCTTACTGATAAAAGTGAACAGGAATAAATATTCTTGTTTTTCTTTTTTTGGATTAACCATTAACTGACTACCAATACTGAAGTATTACTGAAATTCAAAACCACCAGCCAGGCAACTTTAAATTCAATGGGAAGCATACATACCTAACCAATTAGTCTACATACTAAAAAGAAAAAAAACAAACCAAACCAAAAAAACAAAGACAAAATAAAACAACACCCAAAACCCCAACCCAACAAGCACAAAATCATGTTGTCATTTGCCTTTCATACTTTGTAATATAGCACTAACCGTCTCCTGCTGTATCTAGAGATCGAAGATACTGAAGTTCTTCACTTGCTTTATCTTTCACTGCTTCCAACTCTCCTATATTATCACTTAATTTAATAATATTCATAAAGGCCTCATAGTTGCAGTTGGAATCACGAATCTGAAACAGAAAGACTTATAGTATAAATAACGTAATACAACTAAAAGCAGGACATGATTTTTCATAAAGTGAATTATACTTAAACAGAGGAAGTTTAGATTGGATATGAGGAAGAAATTCTTTACTGTATGGGTGGTGAGGCACTGGAATGGGTTGCCCAGGGAAGTTGTGAATGCTCCATCCCTGATGGTGTTCAAGGCCAGGTTGGACATAGCCTTGGGTGACATGGTTTAGTGTGAGGTGTCCCTGCTTATGGCAGGGCAGTTGGAACTAGATGATATTAAGATCCTTTCCAGCCCTAACTATTCTATGATTCTATCATTCTATGATTCTGATACAGCACTGTGAAGCATCATTTTGAAAACACTTTGCATCTTTTTGAAAACATTTTGGTACTAAAATTTTACACTGACTGAGGAAGAAGCAGCATTTGCAGTCAAAACTTATTTCACACCATAATTTTCTGTTTTCAAGAAGTTCAAAGACACATGGAAACCCATCAGCCTACTTGATGATCTTATCCAAAATTCCATCAGCTCTCTTCTGCTATTACCCACCTCCTTAGCAAAGCAGGCAGAAACTGCTGAGACCACTAAAAATGTTCCAGCTTTGCCAAGGTCCCCTGCAAGCCTACATGTCCCAGCGTAATGGCTTCTTAAGATGCAGAATTACAAAAAGAATGAAAACATTCTACAATGTAATCATAACCTACTGGGAAAAAAAAAAAAAAGAAAATAAAAAAGGAAATTACTGAATTAACAACTATCCTCTCTGAAAGCCTAATTCAGATACCCTTTGTTAATACTATTAAGCTATCTTAATACATATTGTTTTCCCACTTTTGGCATAGATGGAACCTGCTCAGGAGACTCAAAGGCATTTGTGCAGTTGAGGAAGCCTGCTGTGACACCACGATCACTGAAAACTGTGCTGTGAATGCAATGTGGAGACCAGGGAAAGGTTGGAAACTTGATAGCATGTGCATGCAGGTGCAGAGGATTGAGTTCTAATGCTGTCTTTATCATCCAAAGCCACAAAAAAATCACTTCACCCACAGCTTTTATAAACACTTGCTTTGATATGGAAATGCAGTTCTTGGTCTGTACTGCAGAAGTGCACTGACTTAACTTGCTCAGAGCAGAAAGAATGATGACTGGATACCTTTGACCAAAGCTAATGGACAATCTTACTAGATTTTGAATAGTACAAGCAATATTTGAAATTCAAATGTTTGGTAGAAATTTGAATTTCACACTGAAGGGAGACAAGTTTAACTTCTCATCTTACTGCTAGATAATTAGTATCAAACTGCAGTATGCCTAGAAACATGGAATTAAACTTCTTACTTTCAGAAACTGAATATTTTCATTCAAATCTGATTTTATGTCACAGGGTCCAAAAGAAGCTACAATTTATTTTAGTCATCTCTACTTCTGACCTTAATTTCTGCTGCAATCTTCATTCCGTAAGACTTCTATTACATTTTTGAAAGCATTTATTCTTCCTTATCTTTCCCCCAGTACATTTACTTCTGTGTCTCAGAAAGCAATTATGAAAATTAGTATCTGGGACATCACCACCATAACAGAAAGCTTTATAAAAACCTCAGAATTCTATCTTTGGATGCAGCCGGGGGCACTGCTCAGTAAATAAAGAATAAGGCTAAGTTACAAATAAAGAACATGCGTAGGAGAAGAGGGGAAACAAAAATTGAAAAGCTTAGTCCGTATGAGCAGTGGTATTTGTTCTTATTAAAGCTAGGTTCCTTCAGAAAAGCAGCATGCAAACTTTCACATGAAAATGAAGTGGCTGGAATGAAAGGAACATTATACATGTACACCTCAGATCATTCTATACGTAAGAACTTTTACACTGAAATCCAAGTTTCAGCATAGTTCCATATGTTTTGGTTTTCAGCATAGTAACTGAAGACACTCTATAAGTAGAGAGAACTGAGGCAGGAGTGGGAATAAACTTGTTTCCTGACCTATAAGGGATAATAAACTAAGTTTTAACTTGCTCTGCAAAAAATCAGTAACATGAATTAAAAAGTGTGAATATTCTATTTATGTTTATTTTACTTTACAGTACTGCTTTTAAATGTTGGAGTGGGGGGTTGCAGGAACACTGGAGAGATATCAAAGTGAAGACTTCATTTCTTCCCACTCAGTTAAATTATTAATTGTTTCCACAAATATCCCTAAATCAATTACCCTGAGATTCCTTAGCAGAAGCAAAAAAAACCCATCTCAGTACTTGCCATTCTGGAGGACTCTTAAGCTTTAAAGGACACATTGTAAAAATAGTCAAGGAAAAAAACTTCCACAGTTACTGCCACACTTCCTGAACAGCTAAGTAAACCCATCAGGAGACTCAGCTTCACACTGTTATTTATCTGCCCTCAGCCAGGCAACTTCTGCCTAACCACCACAACGATATACAGATAATACAGACATAGTGTGAATGGGTGTGTGCACATATATATATTTTAAAAACAATATATAGATATATTTTAACATAGCAGCCATAAGTTTGCTATCTCTGCTGATATATCCACTGATAACTTTTCTACCAGATATCTATCTGCCATGATTACAGGCAACACAAGTAAAGCTCTATATGAAAATAATCTGGAAATATCCCTCAGTTTAAACATTATAAATCTTACCATCCATATGACATACTGATTAATATAATCAGGATCACTGAGCTGGTTTACTAATGGAAGAAGAATTCCTCGGGAGAGGATTTCCTGAAAAACAAAACATAAAAACTTATTTTATGCAATTATTCAAAAAGCTAATATAACTGCAACAATGTAGCCTGTGTAGAGACTAAACAAAAACTCCTTAAAACATTCAGTAGGCACTAGCACATGCTCTTCCAATTAACATTAGATAACATTAATACTTCAAGAAAAACAACATCCATTTTATTACGTTTCTTTAATGCTGCTAAAGGTAAATGAACTTCAAAAACATTTCACAAACAGTTCTCTGATATTAAACGCATATCAAGATTGTACTGCATTTAAAATAACCTACTATTAGATCAATTTTACAAAATAAGAAAAGCAGTTCAAATAATTTCTTATTTTTTCTTTAAATGACTCTAAACCAAAGAATTGGGATGTACTTACCCTGACAAAGTATCGCATGATCTTGTTCTGGAAGTCTCCAGGAGGTAGCAATATATACAGTAAAACCTCACACAGATCCCTTAGGAATCCTAGAGAGGGAGAACAAGAAACCCTCAGCACAAAGTTATATTACATTATTTCACATCTTATCTAATATCCTAAAAACCAACAGATAAATCCTTCAAATCAAATTCAAATATGCAGTCATACACATTCTTAAAGTCCAAGTATCACAGTAACAACTTTCAGACTGAATATAAACTTCACCGATGTTGATCTGAGACAGGTCTTAGTCTCAAAACCAAGACAAAAGAAAACCAAACTCCAGAAAGCAAAAACTAACCCCGATGTAATTTTCTTATTTAACATATGGAGATGATTCTTCTTCTCCTTCACACTTTGCCCAAAAAGATAACTGATTTTTTTAAAATGAAGACTAGAGAGTAGTAATAAGGAAGGCAGATTTAACAAAAGGCAGTGAGAAAACACAAAGCCATTCACTGCCTCTCAGGCACATTCCTATGTATCGTATTTATCTCTAACATATTTCTATCTTAAAGTTTTCCACAATGAAGAGTAGCTACATACGTACATCTCTCTTTATAATTTATAGCATTAATATGGACAAATGATACATGTAAAGCAGATAATCACACTTTGAAAGTCACATGTTAAGATTTCAGTATATTTCATATCATGAACACAATTGTTAGTGTTTTCATTTAGTCTGCTATACCAGAAGTAACTACAGAAGATAACACTGAGAGACCTTCTTCATCTTTGGGAGAAGTGCAGACTAGATCACGACAAACTTCTTTTTCCATTTCCACTTCAACCTCAAAGAATGTATCTACAAGTTCCTCAGCTTGATCTACACAAAAGAAAATAAAAAGAAACATACTTTTTTGTAAAGATTAGAAACTTGAGAGTCAACTTGAATTACAAAACTAACTGTATTTCACACATGTAAGACACCTGCCTACTCAGGCTCAAATCAAAAAATCTTTACATCATTACACTACCTTTCTTCTGATCACCTTTCTCTGCTATTCTTTGCTGAGCTTTTCTGAAAACTCGAAGATGCGTGCCAAAGTCATCAACAAGTCGTGTAGTGAAATAAGGCTGCCAGTCTGTTTCCTTTGACCTATTGGAAAAGGACATGCATGAAAATAAATTTCTTTATCCTGAACACAAATAAATTTCTACTTGTCCTTCCTCCCTTCCAAGAACCACACAGATAGTAAACATGGAAAAGCAAATAAATAAATCTGTTTCCCAGTTGCCTATACACTCAAAACATATCAAATATTGTAAAATACCACTCTCACACCATATTAATATTTATGCCTGAATTACCTGAAGGTCAACTTTAGTACCTGGAATAGTGTTCTGATTCATCTGTGAAAAATCTTGATGCAAACAGTCTACAACCTAAAACTACAATACTCCCCAGGTCTTTTTCAACTGTACTTCTTTTTGCTTTGGAAGGCACCAAAACAAAACAGTTTTCTTCTGAATTTACAGTACATGTATGAGTGAAAAAACATATATCTCTCTTGAAACTACAAGTGACCTAGTATTACCAACAACTGGTTCCGCAAACTTGTGGAAGAGGTAATTTTTGTGAATCTCCAACAATGCACACAGGTTAGTTGTCAGAAAACAGTCACAGTTAGATTTTCATGTAACTATTTCCTCAGCAGTATGGAGAAGATGCAGAGATTTCGATGATATTCATTACTTACTAGCCAAACTGAAAAGGCTAAAGAAGCTTGATGTTACTGATGGCTTTACTCTGCATTAGGGATTCCACTGAATATTCCACCTGACTTCTCTATACTTTGTTACAGCAGAATCTTTCTACAACACTTTGTTTCTGTGCTCTTTCCCTCGCCTGCTATTTCTTCCCTTAAAGGGAGAGAATGGAATAAGGAGCTCTGGAAGAGAGGGAAGCCTACTGCAAAATCTAGATGTGGAAATAAGCAGAGATGTCCCAAAAGGCGTTCAATCAAAATCATCCGCACAATCAACAAGAAACACAACAGCACTAGGTGGCAGCATTACATCAATCTCCCAAATGTGCAACTAACAACAAGGAAGAAAAAATAATAAAAAAAAAGACCAACAACAAAAAACCCACAATAACCCACTGCATTCATTCTCTCCAGAAGCTCACTGGGTATATGGAATATACCCAGATGATGGTACTAAGACTACTATAGCTATATCCAACTACAGTCATTGCGCTACATCATCTTTTCCTAATAACAGCAACTGCTGCAGCCCTGTGAAACCCATTGTATAGAACAACACAACTGCACAGAACTAGTAGCTATTTTTTAAGAGCTATAGTACTGTAGGGGAAAAAAAAATTGAATCAAATTTGCTATAACTTGAACTGCTTTGATACAAACCCAGTGCTTGATCCTGTCCAATGAAGTAACTCTGCCAAATAGACAAAAACATTGCAAGCACAGGATTGCTTGCTGCAATGCACATTTTATCTAGCCTAGTTTCCGCTATTTTCAACACTATTCCCTAGGTTTTACATTATTTCTCAATCAATAAGATTTTATTATAATAAATTTTTTGCAAGCTTAAAACTAGCTCTCCATTTCAGACCTTGCCAGAAAAGCAGAGTGATTTATGTTTCCAAGTAACAGAAGGAGGGACAGCAAATCATTAGAATTGCTAAGTTTATTACATTTAGGTGACCCACAATTCTGAAAACAGAAAACAATCAGTGCAGTGGATGAATACCCGAAATAAAACCTAACAAATGTGTAGGCAGATAAAAGGTGCCTGGTACTTGAGAAATGAACCATACTAAAGATGATAAATAATTTCCCAGATGAATTTCCTGACTGCCTACTACTTAAACAGCAGAAAAAACATTGGACAATTAACAAACTACCATTTTTCCTGAATCAACCCCGATTTAAAAAAAATCATTTATATATGTGTCATATCATTTTGTTCCCCAGGCTACCATTCCTTTAAAAATACTTACCATTCTTATATATTGAAGAGTAATGCCACTTAAAAAAAAAAAAAAGTTATCTGAGCTGATACAGATTTTTGAATTAAAGGCTTTCAGATTGACTTACCTTTGGAACAGCCCTGCTGTTTATGAAACAGACCTGCACACAAAAAGGTGAAGATTCCTGCAATTCTATGTTCAAGTTGCAGGAAAAAGAAATAAGCTATTCAGTAATTTTAGACATTAATCTAAATTTTGAAAAGGCCATTTTGCAAAAGACCACGACTACAAGGATCATCTTGGTTCATTCGTTAAGGGACTAGCAGAAGACAGTAGTTAGATTACGATCTTAAAATTTTACATGTTCTATAAAACGCTCTGAACTATGCTAATAGATAAACTCCATCATTTATCTGCTACCATACATCCCACAGAGGTATGTGGGCACTTGTTTAGGCAGTGTACTGACATAAATAATCTTACCTGGCAGAAAACTGAACAAGTGCATACTGAAGAGCCTGCCTGATTTCCAGAAGGAACGATTCATCATCACTTAGCGTGTAATACCAATACTGCACATAGTCTCTCAGAGAAAACTGGATTACCTGAAATCAGACAGGAAAAAAATGAAGATGAACTAATGAACACAAAACCACAAAAAATAGCTTCTTGTGCCGGATAATACAACAGCAACCATCTTAAAATATAGTGAACCATACAACCTCTACTCTTATGAAACTGCGAGTGAAACAATGCAATTCATATAATACTACTAAATATAATAGAATTTTTCAACTTCTGTGTCTTAAGTACTCAGATACCACACAATCACTACTTGTGAAAAATAAAAAACAAAAACAAACAAACAAAAAGAATCACAAGAAACAAAATAAAAAATCACCCACAAACAACAAAGTAACAAACCAAACAAACAAACCAAAAAAAAACCCCAATCCAAAACTTACCTGCTGCAAAGGCTCATCAATTATATTCGCACCTGTCAGTCTTCTGTCAATCTTAATTGGTCTGGCTTCGCGTTTCATTTCTTCTATGCACTTGAAAGAGATTAGGAAATGTAACTGCAGGTTTTATCTGTAACTAAGAATCAGCTCTACTATTCATGACACATACATGTATACACACTTCCACTAATGACTTTATGATAACATGAAATGCAGAGAGTATTAAAGATATAATCATATCACCATAGAATGGTTTGGGTTGGAAGAGTTCATTAAAAATCATCTAGTCCAACCCAATGCAATGAGCAAGGACATCATCAACTAGATCAGGTTGCTAAGAGTCCTGTCCAATCCCATCCTGACTGTTTCCAGGGATGGGACATCTACCACCTATCGGCACAACAGTATCACTGTATAGTAAATAGTGGTGAAGAACTAACCTGAAAACCTGCTTCCTACCTCTTTACTGCAAAGGAACAGGCTTGCTAAAATACTAGATCAGAAGGAAATAATTCAATTTTTCAGTTTTTGGGGCTTTTTCCTCTCCATTTCTTCATCCATTTCAGTTTATTCTATATGCCAGAAGAAAAATTACTCTTTTGTACCATCATTACTCGATAGATGAGTCTTTAAAATGTAATTGATGAGGGAGTAAAAAATTATCTTATAGCAGGACGTGCAACTCAGAGCAGTTAACTCCAATAACAACATCAGAGCAGACTTTTTGCAAGTGACACACTAAAAAATACCCTTTATTTGTGCTTCTCTGAGTGGATTAAGGCAGTGCCAGCCTACAAACCTAAAAAGAAATCTGCAATAAAATCCCTTCATTTTCACAGAAATAACAACCCCACAAGTTCACTATTATTCAAAATAAATCAAGCTATTTTATTCTTTGATCTACAGAGAAAATTATGACTACACTGGAAACACAGAAGAACTGGCAAAAACCATTAATGAAAAAATTATAAACCATAGGGCCAGTATTTCTGTTCTATGTGTCTTTCCCTAAGTAGTTCTCATTCAAACCTGTTAACAGTGAACAGCAGTGAAATACCTGAGAACATAAAACATTCCTCTTCCTCCAACTTAACCAATTCTTTATCACAATGCAAAAGTAGCATTAAGTTGGAAAAATCTGTGTATTTTTAAATTTTCAAGACAAGGGGACAGTTCAACACTACTTTAATATGAATAATGTTGACTCATTCAAACAGTACTCCCAGTTATATACTAATGAATCAGCAAAATATTTTGTCTTGACAGTGTTAAAATTACCAAAACAATACAGAATGGCATGTTTAAATATTTCTACTAGGCACAGAAAAGTTCAAATTGCCAAAAAATTGTTAGAAGAGACTAAACTGTAAAATTTTACAATTGTTAAATTGTAAATACTGTTTGCAGTTTGAGAACTGCGTACATAAAGCCACACTCGGAAACACACAAGAAAAACCCAGCTGCAAAATAAGAAGCACCAGCAGATATGCTTAAAGCCCTTTCTTGAAACTATACTTGGTAACTGTTAGATATGAAAAATGCCTCATTTGGACTGTGCCACTCTTTCCCAAATTGCATACTTGCAGTCACAGATTTCATGAATACACAAGACACAGAGGACTTAAATGTCTGTATCAAATCCATAACATAGTACATAAACAACTGACTCAAACAGAGACCAGTCAGTCTCAAATAACCAACTAGTACTTCTAAGTTATCATTGTTATCCTACAGTGATTTGGCAATAATGTACCCTTGCCTGCAGAAACTCTGTGCCTTTTGGATGAAGTGTAAGAGACATGAATTATAATAACTGAACATTCCACACTTCTATTAAAGTTTGGCTGAATCTATAACTTTAATTGAAAATAGCATTCCAGTAAACAGTTTAGAAGGCTCTAAATTTACCGTCCATTCAAAACTTTCATTATAAAACTGCAGACAACTGCATTTTATAGAGCCAGTACTTTATTGCATCATCAAGTACACCCCTACCACAAAAGACACATACAACAGACTTTTTTTTTTTAAAAAAGAAGTATTCAATCTGCCATGAAACTTAACATAACTGTTACTCCTTACCATGAGGCATTCATTATATATTCACCAATAATAAGTGGCACCAAATCCTATGTTGCAATTTACAGTCTGGTACTTTCTATGCAATATTTCTATCCACGACTTTGGTGCTCAAATTTACAACTGATTTCCTAAAAATCCAGTATTTAAACATTCATCTTGGCCTAAAAAAAAAATCCCCAAATAACCAGAACCTCTACAATCAATAAAACTGACTTTGGGGAAAAGAGCTTCTTGAAAAGAAACTACATTATCAGACTACTTCTCAAAAAACAGTATCACAACATCATTTCACAGTAAGGAAAATTCAGTTCATACTTGGATCATGGAAGAAGCATAACATGTACACTAGCCACTTGAAAGAATATTTGTTGTTCAAGACCACTTAGGGCCTCAAGGGTTTTAAACATGGAAAAAAAAATCAAGTTAAAAATATTACTTTCCAATAAAGGTAACTCAGCAGACATTTAATACAGAAATGGCAAACAGGAATTCAAAGCAAACTATACATCTGGTTTTGGCTAGGACTCCTTTTTTCTTGCACTGCTACTGAAAGCTACCTAATGTTATTTTAATACAGTGGCAAAAAAGAAACACTAAACACTATTGCAAAAGATAGATTTCACTTTGAAAACAACTTCAAAGAGAATTTGGTGAGCCAGGTAAAAATAAGGACCTCCATACTACAGAACTTGAATCCAGAGATTAGCCAAAACAGATCAGTTGAGAAAAGTGATCTGTCGATAATCCACACTCAAATCAGAAGTCAAACTACTAAATCGGCAAGGATTTAAAACAACAAACAAACAAAAAAAAAAACAAACCCCAACCAAAACCCAAAACCAACCAACATAAAACCCCCCAAACCAACAACCAAACCACAATATATGGTTCTTTTGTTTAACCAGAGCATACATACATACTGCACTCAAAAAGTAGCATCATAAAAAAGTTTCAGCAAGTAGCAGAAATTTAAAAGACGCAAAACCTAGTAAACCTGCTTTCAAAACATGAGGCATAAGCAATGCCTCACAATCCATTTAAGCACTAATGTCTACATAACACCAAGAACCTTTGTCCCCCAAAATTAATCATTAGTTGGTTGCCCTTTTTAAGCCTGTTGTGGTTTAAGCCATAAATCAGCCACGCAGTTTGTTCACTCACTTCCCCCTTTTTCTTCCCTCTGCTCCTGG
>JAOEHY010044977.1:0-13580 GCA_025447955.1 Psilopsiagon aurifrons
CCCCCCCCCCCCCAAGAACACAGGGCTAGTTTGCTTTGGTGTCATACAGTACTAACATGACTGCTGCTTGGTGGGATCTGATCTAGTGCATGATGCTGTGTCAGAATAAGGCTGGCAAAAATTTGCTTGGAACTAGACCCAGAAATCTCTTTGCATTAGAAGGTGTGTTTTTGAACTGACATTTGTTTAGATGAGTTGAATGAAAGGATTTAATATAAGTCTGAGAACTTCTCATTTTAACATATGTGTTTTTTGAGAGGCCACTGGTCTTGTAGTACACTGTACAGGAAGAAGTTTCACTGACGCTGTCTGGAAAATGACCGAAGGAGATTAAACACAGAAACAAGCAGTAGAAACCCACTGCATTTTGTTTGCACTGGAGTGTGTTGGTAGATGACCTCCATCCCAAATTGTGCTAACTAGTTCTGCAGTCTGTGCAGCCCTGCGCTTTAAGAACCTGGTTGCCAGTGATGATATGGAAGAGCTTTCATTAGGGATGGACATTACGCAATGTTGGCATCATACGGGACTGGTGACTCTCTTTTTGCACAGACTAGGTATTCTTTACCAAGATAAGGTAAGATAAGGGCCAAGTCACAGGTCATTCCCAAAGGTACTGGCCATATTACACTGTGTGTTCTTCAGTTACAGCTCTGAGTTCTTGAGAATTTAGAAATGAGCTTGCAAAAGGTACACAGAAATTATTTGAACAAAGGATAGTAGCAGTAGCATACCTCTGCATAGAATACATTGTGTCTTCCCAAGCACTTCTTTCTCTGGTAAACCCTTTCTGCTTCTTTCTTCCTTGTTTGTTGCAGCTTTGGATGTCTCACTGCATTAATATTTCCTATTCTGGATATTCTGAGGGTTGCTAAGAACAGAATAAACTGGGGGGGAATGAGAATTTTTATGATTTTCATGTACAGATGTTGGTGTTCCTGATATTTAGAAGTTAGTTAATAAAAAAGCCTCTAAGCCCCAGGCTAAGGCTTTTCAAGTGGTCCCAGGCTCCCCTTTTATCTGACCTTTATTCTTTCAGGCTAGGAGACATTCTTTCCTATGTGTTAAGGAGTGATTGGTTTCTTTCCCATTCTGGATCTACAGCAGTCTCCTGAGTTATTTTGTCTAAGGTCCTTGTAGAGAGAAGTAGGAATTTTTGTTCCTTCTCTGTTACACGGAAGTGCGGGTCTTGTTCTTGCTGTCTTTGCTTTGAGCAGTGGGGAGGCGAAATTCCTTCCTGACAGACGAAAGGACAATACAATACAGAAATACAAGTATGTTGGGGGGTTGAGGGTTATCATTCTTATATCACACCAGTGTAAACAGCATTGGGGTCAGAGTAATATATGTTGCATCACTTACTGGAAAATCTCCTTGCCCCCATGCCCATTTTTTCACACTGGTGTTCGGCTCAGTTGTTGTCCCAGATTTTTGTTGGACTGCTCTTCTCATGCCAGAATGGTCTTTGGAAGGAAATCCAGGCCAAAACAAAGCAGTGGCATACTTTAGCAGGTTCCACAAGCAGCAGGAGGCGCAGAACAGAGGCAAGTGCTTTGGAGAGCCCTGCTCCAAGGTTTGGCCAAAGGAAAAACCAAACCTAAGTCTGTGGGGTCTTTACAAATGGGCGTATTGGAAAAGGGATAGCCATTTAACTGGCTATGCTAAACATTACACAGCTAGTGCTAACTATAATATACTCTGAAAACTCTAATAACAAATTTTGGCTGGATTTATGGGTTGTAGGACAGAAGCCAAGTTAGCTCTTACTCAATCTTGACGTGTTTGGAGCGATCTCATCTTTATATGTCTGGAACTTTGTTTTTCTGACTTGGTTTCTTTGTATCTTCAATAGTTTTTATCAAACTCTAACAATGACATTCTTTCTCCAAGTTGGCTTAGGGTCAGAAAAGGGGTTCTTAATCATACACATTCTGTTTAATGGACTTTCTTTTAATTTTCTTATTCAATTAACAAAGATCCTCTGGTCTTTAAAAATTGCAATTGCCCTTTTCCTGCCTACTCAGGAAGTGCTTGGTTTCCATTTTTCAGAGTAATTATAACTTTTCCATTAACTTGGTAGCTGTGATAGCACTTGCCATCCACATACAGTGGTATCTGTAAGGGGGGCTGTCATGTGTCCATAGGGGTAACCCTGAAAGCCACACATACACCAGGGGCTACTTAACCTCTGGTGTAAGTTACAGCTCTCAGTGCTTGTAACTTTGCCCATTCACCTTGTAGAATATCTCTCACTGTCTTAAGTTGACTTTTACACATGGAAGGTTCCAGTACAGTTGGTTTAACCCTTATCAAGAAAGGGGCAGAGGGTAATTAATAAGTAATTTTGGCCCATGACTGTATTGTTTTCTCTCTCTTTGTTCCTTTCCGTCTCTGTTTTTCTGTCTCTCTCTCTCTCTCTCCCTGGTTCTTTTCCTCAGAGATCTTACATTTTCCTGTCCTGTAAAAGTCTGCACAAATCTAACTGACTTATGAGCAAATTATCTTTATACCTGCTCCTTGGATCACATCAGATGTCTGCTGCTAAAGATCCTGAATGTTCTTTGTATAGATCACACAGCTGGCCACGGTTCAGTTAAAGTTTACAAAGTTAGCTAAAGGTGATCTCTATATTAAAGGCTCTGGGCTAAAATACTGTTAGAACTATGACATGTTGTTGGATCTACACTGAGTGTGCACCTGATAGACGTCAAAGTGACCCTATGGAATACAAGGAAGATTACATATATTTTCTATAAATTTAAACCTCACTAAAATATTTTTCTCTAGGAGATATGTGAATATTACTGCCACACTGAATGATGATTTTGTTTGTAATGTTGGTTATTAGTAACTTCACTAAAGCAATGACTATGCCCTATGTTAAGATTTTTATTAGGTATTTTGTTTTCTGTTGGCTGAGACAAATTTAATGAGTTTTTTTAAAAATACATGAGATTTTTATACTTTAATTTATGAATTAAAGGCATAATTAAGGTTTAGAGGCTCTGGAGATATGTGTCCTCACTTAAGTGATGCCTTTTTTGTATCCTATTACTCATTATATAAGTCATTCTAGTTACAAATAATTGGATTCAGGATGAATGCTCATTTCTGGCTTTTGTCTTCTGGAGCATATTTTATTTTAAACAAT
Organism: Psilopsiagon aurifrons; assembly: GCA_025447955.1. Lineage (NCBI taxonomy): Eukaryota > Metazoa > Chordata > Aves > Psittaciformes > Psittacidae > Psilopsiagon > Psilopsiagon aurifrons. The sequence goes on from JAOEHY010044977.1 coordinate 3,152, forward strand.
GACGCATGCTTTCTATTGTAACACCTTATAACTGCAAGTGGGTTTTTTGGGTTTTTTTTGGTGAATATATGCTCCCGCATCTGTAACTGTAGCAAATACATGTATATCCAACAAAAGCCAAACCAAAGTGTGTGATGTAAATATGTATGCACATAGCACATGTATATGGTATACATGTGGTTTATTACAGCACCTAGCTGTACGTATTGTACCTGGACAAGGAGGTGAAAGATTGTGGTAATTCCAGGGCCTGATTCACCATTGCACTGGTTGCTTTTCAGTGCTTTGGTCATGCAAAGTAATTGTAAACCTGGCTTTACTGGGCAGTTAAAGTGGGTTTACAGCTGCCTTGTGTCAGGAAGCTGTGAAGCAGCTGATGAATCCAGCACAGGACTCCGGTTATTTCGGTGTGGTGAAAGCCCCTCCCCAGGCAGCCTTTCCACTGAGCTATCTCACCGAGAGCGGAGCAGGGAGATAGCTGCAGTACAATACAATGAGCTCCTTTGAGACTTTCAGTGAACCCCAGCATATCCAAATTTGATTGCAGGAGCAGTCCTGCTTCTTTACATGTCTAATCCTACTCGCTGGGAACAAATACCACCCTGCTGTCTGCCTCCACTGCAGTGTGGGCTGCGGTGGGGTTCTGTGCTTCATTCACTGCTGGGGTGGCTACTTTGCCATGATACCTACCGAAGTGTCTGCATCATATTTGCAGTACAGAATGGGGCTGCGGACTCTCTGAAAGGGAGAGAGAACAAATCAGGTAGAAAAACCCCTGCCCATATTGCTTTTCAGCATTTATTTCTGAAGAGGGAATTGCCTTCCCATGAAGGGCAATTGGTGCTTTTGTGCCTGATAACTCCTCTTTTGTCCTCCTCAGATCTTCATCCCTGCTGCCAAATAAAGGCTGAGCTGTACTACAACTCACCCTGGGGCGTCTAAATTCTCCACTGCAGTGAAAAAAATAAATAAATAAATTTTAAGAAATGAGTAAAGTAAAATAGGAAAAAAATTACATAAGATATAATAAATAAATGCAAAATAAAAATACACAGAGACGAGGCTCAGCAGACAATAGCTGGAAAGCGGGAGTGCAGCGGTGTTTTCCTCTGTCAGTGGGTCAGTGTGTTCTGTAAGCACTTCCATCCTGCCGAGGCCCTGGTTGGTCTCCACCTGCTAGCCGGCTCACTTGAGAGGCAGCGCTGACCTGGCCGCTCCCTCATTTCGCTGGCGCCAGCGGCTTGATGGGCCTTGCACTTTGATTATTTGTGTTAACAGTTAATTTAGCACCATGGACACGTGTGCCAAAGCTGCCTCCACTTCCTGCAGCCTTCCAACAAATGGGACTTTTATGAGATGCCTTTCACAGCTCCCCCGCCTCCTCCAGCTCAACTCCTTTGCCTGCCTTTCCTCCCACCCCTCCTTTGCTTTCCCTCCCCACCCCGCGCCGTCTCAATCTCAGCTGTAATCTTTTCTGCATCTTGCAGGAAAAGAGCTATTTCTGGCAGCTCTGTCTCTAACACTCGCCCCACTCAGGCTGATTTAATGGAGATTTATGGACGCGAGGCTGTGCAGCTCTGAGGCGCTTTCCTGAAAAGTTTTTCTGTGCCTGTGTTACGTATGGAATTTATTTATTTAATGTTTGGTGTTGCAGCCACACTGTCAACTGTTAGCATGACATATTCCACATACCTTAGTATTATATTGTGCACGAGGATTCCAGTGAAATCCTGTTACACAGCACATTTCTGGTCCAATTCATCCCAGCTGCTAACTTCACCAAGCTCAAATCTGACACCCCGGTCCAATTTCATTAAACCCCAGCCGGCATGGCTCTTTGTGATAATACTGACTCTTGTCTAAGGCAATATGTATTTTGGCTCACAGCTACAAGTAAATTCTATCATAAGGACCTTCTTCCTAGTATGCAGCACACTGCAGTGGTCCAAAGGAAAGCAGCTTCTGTAAGAACCTGTGGAGAAGAGAGGCTGCTATAATTTTTCATGATTTTCCAAGTAAGCTCTCTGCTATCTTAAGAAATTATGTTCTCTAAAAGTAAATGAGAACTGTAGTTGCATATAACACAAACTGCTGTTTCTGCTGTCATTTCATTACAGAGAAACCCAAGCTGGTATGTATTGGGCTATATATTTACAGCCCAGTACACACATTTATTCTGTTTTACCTCTTCCCAACTTCTCAAGTACTGTCACTAGCATTAAATATTCAGAACAGAGCCAGATAAGCAAAAGGAAATGTACTGTTAAAACTTCCATTTAATCTCCATTATTAGAGGGTGCTTTGCATAAGTGCTGAAGAGGGTATGCCATAGGTGGGAGTCCTCCAGCAGGCACACATCCCTGCCAGTCCCACTTAACCCCCACTTGAGACCTGGCTTTTGTGTGGACTCTCAGCCTGAGGGTTTGTTTTACTCGATCTCTTTCTCTGTCCCTGAGTGGTGATACACATGGATGGTCCCCTGCCTGCTCACAGAGGCAGGGACCCAGGTGTCCTTGTCCTGCCAAGAGCTCCAGGTGGCTGCATCTTTTCTGGCTTCAGGTGTAGGAGTCTCCTGATCTGAGCTGCTTACACGAGTGGGGGCATAAAGCTGTTTCTCAGCATCTCCCCTGAGTGAAAACTCTTTTCCTTTGTAAATGAAACCGAATGAGCTAAGTGTAACCTGTGAGGAGGTCGAGCACAAATCCTGTGCTCTCCTTGTCTTCAAAACAAACACTGTAGGAGCCATGATCCTGCCTGCTCTGCTGCCTCCTGCTTGTATAACAAACGTTATTTTGAAATAATGCCATGGTGTATTTTTAAATATCAAATTTTGCTGTGTTTTGAAATTGCAGCTTCCTTTTGGTAGAGAAGGTTTTATCCCTGTGTTTAATGTTTTGTTAGTATGGTCTCTGCCAAGCTCCAGGACAGCACATTTTGGAGGTCACTGATGAATATCCTTCGCTTAGGCTGAGGCAGGTACATTCCTGTTGGGTTTTTGGTGACATCAGCAAAGAAGTTAACAAGTTGGAAGAATACAGGTTACCATTTTCATGCCAGATCAGAAGAATTGTGCCCTGAGACCAGTATTTTGCTGTGAGAGTAGCTAATCCTGGATGACAGTTATTTTACAAATTGAGCATGCTTTGAGAGTGATTATCCTATGTAAGGGTAGCAGTGCTGGAAATTAAATGGATTTTCCATTCTGTGCTATTGTAACATTGCTTTAGACTTTTGGGGGAGTTTACATTTGTTCTGGTCAGCTATGGGGCTTTACAAAAGACCTAGGAAGTGTTGAAATTGCCAGTCCATGTTGGACCAAGTGTTGCAGTAACATGGTGTTTCAACACCATGTACGTCATGAACCTGTAATTTCAACACTTTCTAAGAGTCACCAGAGTGTCTCAGGCTGAACTATAGCATAACTAAGTGTTCCTTCTGAACACTCAATTGTCACTTTTTCTCCCCCCCCCCCCCCTTTTTTTTTCCTGGAAATATAATTTGAAACACCATTTGGCTGACATTAAAGAGTTTTAAATTGTTTGAATAATAATGCAAGAAAGACAAAGTAAGGGATTACTGTAAATAGGGAAACTTGCTGACTCAAGTGGTAGCGGGAGTGAGTCCTCCTGCTGGAGAAGTACAATGGACTATAGTTGCAGTTTTAATTATGGATTCGCTTGTGAGGAGCATAGCTGATTTTTTACAAGCCGTCTGTGGTTATGCTTCTGCCTTATGTCATTGCACACTGGTTCTGATATCAAGTGTTAAACTCCTGCAAATGAATCTGCTATTACTTCTGCCTCTGGGCTGGATCTCCCGCAGGCTCAGACAGAGTGGGCAAGAGAGATGTGGCACGGCTTTGAACACGGTCTCCAGTAACCTGGCTGCCTTTGTAAAGTCCACTGCAACAGTCCTGACACTTACACATTGTGATGTCTGCTCTCCTTCATTAGAATGCTGTCTCCCTTTTAAAGACATCTACTAGCACTGGAGAAGCCAGGGCTGCCACAGCCAAATAGTCACAGCTGCAATAGTTAGGATGGGTAAGACCTCCTTTCCTTGTAGATGTCATGTCTTTGTTTCTCCAAATGGTAGCCTGTGTGTTGAGTGACCTGATATTCCCATTCAGTGAGAAAAATGCCTTGGTCCTAACACAGTGGTTTTTTGTTCACTGACTCAAAGTATTTTGCAAAGGTTGAGCAATATCCCTTTATTAGAAGGGACTGAGAAAATGAGGGATAGACCAAAGTGATTGCTGGAAGTCTCTGATTAGGGCAGCAGAGGATGGAGCTGCAGCAGCCAAGTTCTGATTCAGTCGCCTGTTCAACTTGGAGTCACTGTCTCCATGAGATTTGACTTCCCACTATCCTGGGATGCAGGGCAAATTGGCATAAGCAAGAGCTACTGATGCAAAAGCTATGCTTTGCATGTTTCTTTATGTTTGACCAACTTACTTCTACCTCACTTCAGTAACTTTTCAGAAGCATCCTCCTCCCTCTCTCATATCCCTCAATCTCTCCCTCAAGATCTAAATGACCAGCCCTTTATCGGAATATAAAATTCTTCTCTTTTTGTATTTATGAGATGAATTTGGAAACTTCTTGTACCATCCCTGAGAAACTGGACAACAAGCAGGACAGGAACTCCTACATTAACATAGCTTGTATGAAACGTGCACTGGTGTGATTGTATCTGAGGGTGGGAGAGGGAGAACTACTGGGAATGGCCAGGATTGCTCCCTGTTGCAGGCAATGCTGCTGAGAAAGCACAAACCAGCCACAGTGGTGAAGTCATGCAAATGCAATGCTCCCAAAGGCCGCAGGAATTGTGGAAAGATTTGTGTAAATATCTCATGCATTCTTGTGCTCTAAGGTTTATGGAAACAAAAACCACAGTCACAGAGCCAATGCCACATTTGCTCGTCCCTTCCCGCTTCTGTTTCTTCTCTACAGAAAGGTTGTAGAAGAGTTTATGAGCTGAAAAGTCTGAAGTTTTCTCTCATTTTTTTCTTTTTTTTTTTTTTACTAGTAACATAAAACAAAGTGGAAAAGATGTTAAGCAAGGTACAAGGCAGAGGACAGCTGATTTGTGAACCTCTTTGCTCCAGGCATGCCTGGAAGTATATATGCCACACACATGTTCCTCAAGTTATTTCAGACTGCGCAATGTCTTTGTTGCCCACCAACTGGACCTCCCCTTTCCCTGCACCAGTTTATTACGTAGATAACCCATATGATTTGCTTATCCTCAAGTGGGAGATATTGTATGTTTACCTTCCTGCTTCACTTTTGAGGTTTTATCATGCTGTCGTGAAAGGCCTCCAATACCTGAGCATAGACAAAACCATCCCTGTTTATTCACATCCTGGCGTCACTCCTCTCTGTTATTGAATGCACCAGGAACACTATTCCCTTCTTCAGAAGGTCTGTATCATTTCAGATAGTGGTATCATACTAGATAGGGACAGCCTACATGAGGGCTGTTATGGTGGAAATGTCTCAGTTGAATAATGCACCTGCTGCTGGGGAATATATGGGTCTGTCCTACTGCTGTTACTGGATGTGAGCTCCCAGGAGGTGGTGACTGACTATGCAACACTATGAGGAAGGGGGGAACCCTCTATCAGATGCTCTTTTTTTTCCCAGGTTTTATCTACTTGCAGTCCCCTGCTGACAAGGGAGAGGAGAGGAAAAAGGCAAAAAGAGCCAGTTAAAAGATGTGTCCTTAGCCTGTTGCAATTAACTGCCCCCTTTTAAGTAAGAAGGAGCTTTACCAGCATCTTTTTTCAATGGATCTACAGACTAGAAGGAGGGAAGTGAAGGACTCCAGCAGCGGCTGGAAGCTGTGAAATTACTAAGAAAGAAAAAGAACAAGTTGCATTGTCTCAGGGTAATAACCAGCCCAGCTGCTGGCACAGAGACTGCTGTGACCCAAAGCTTTGCTGAAAGCAGAGCATCGTTCTCACGTCACAAAACATGATCCCTTGCTGCCTTCCCACAGTGCTACAGCACCCTGTGCTCTCCTCCCATCTATTGAGGTGTATTTGGGTTTGTCCATGGGGAGATTTTTATGGGTAGGAAAAGCTGGTGCCAATGTCAGGCTAGTTGCAACAGCCACAGAGCCAGGCCTTCCCCAGCCTCTCGGAGGGATGTTGGCTGCTGCCCTTAGCAACCCTGGTGCTTCAGCAGGTGGCACTGTGAGTCCTGCTCACCCGCTGAAGGGCTTTTCTGCTCAAGAAAGGTATTTTTCTTTTGGATAAGGAATGAAGCTGAGGTTCTGGCTGCTTGTGGTCATTCAGAACACCAAGGCATTTTTCAAAATACAGGGGTGCTGGCCCAGGCATCCCAGCCAAATTGCAGCCTGGGTAGCATCCCACCAGCCCAAAGCTCCACTGGCAATTCCACTGGGATGTGATTTATTTCTTCACTTCCTGTCCTAAAGGATCACCCACAAAGTTATGAAAGTTGTTCACAGAGAGTACATTGGGACCTCTGATGCAAAGAGGCTGCACTGATTACTACATGTGAGTTAGCAATTGCTGGTATTTCTGCAATGATGATGAGAAGTGAGCAGGAAAGAAACAGCTAAGCAGCTTCTAGCCAAGGCCACCCTTCTGGATGTTGCCAATAGTAGCACATATAAAAAAGGGACAAAATACTTCAGCGTGTCAGCTGTGAAGCGTCTATTAACAAGTCTACATGGACCAATACCACCATCCTCAGTGTCTGTTCCTGCAGCCACTTATGGGTGCAGGTTTAGTTCTGCTTTACCTGCAGTGTAAGGCAATCAATGCTAGTTATCCCACACTGGGCTTTTCTGATAGCCCAACTGGCATAGCTCAGTAGTGGTGATTCATTTGCTTCCGTCAGTTGCCTCAGCAGTGGGCTCAAAAGGCAATTATTTGATTGCATTGCATTGTAATGGGTTTATTTGGATAGATGATATAATGGTTTAGATTCTAGTACAGTGTCACTGTCCTTTTTTTACATGAGGGTGTCCCTTGCCCACAGTGCAAGATTTGGAAACCTACAGAGCTCTTTTCAACCTGCTTCCAGATTTACTCCAGCTTTTCTGCCCTTCTCCCTGCCGTGAGTGCTGCAATGCAGGGCGCAGTGCTCCTGACCCTTGCAGTGTGCTGTTTGCTTGTTTTATCTCTGAAAACAAAACAAATTTCTCTGTTTTTTGTTCAATTTCCTACACGATAGAATCTTTTGTTTTCACTTGCAACCTTTGCAGCTTCCAAGAATTTTTACTCCTTGTGGTTTGTCGAGATGTGCAGGGTTCAATAGTCTGCCACCAGGCCCTAGCCCAAGGTCGAGGATTCCCTCCTTTTCCTTCCCAGTATTGTCCTGCATCCTGCAAGGCCCTTCTCCTTACATTGCTGTGGCTGCCGTGACAAAGGGGACTGGCACCAGGCACACTCCTGCTGCCACGGTGACAGCTGCTGAGCACTCGCCAAGCTCTAATGACAATAGCATGACCTCAGATACTTTATTAAGAAAGAAAAACTTGAAAGGGAGGGTACACTTAAAAGCAGACAATAACACCTCTTCTCAGCACAAGGCATTGCTTTTGGAAGCATGGGATGGAAATGTCTTAATATAATCTTGGTCTATTCTCTCCCAGCCTTCCTCCCCAGTTTTATGTAGAGGCTCACTCCCATCTATGCTGGACTCAAGGTCACAGCAGTAGCTGTGAACTTAAATGTGTAAATAGATGTTACTGACTGTTTGACTCAAGGAAGTTGTGGACGCTCCATCCCTGGCAGTGTAAAAAGCCAGACTGAATGTGGCCCTGGGCAACCAGGTCTAGTGTGAGGTGTCCCTGCCCACGGCAGGGGGTTGGAACTAGACGATCTTAAGGTCCTTTCCAACCCAAACCATTGATATATAGGGCCAGGCATCAAGAGCAGGAGTCTACTTTTAATGCTGCTGTACACTCTCTATGTGGTTATTTCTCTACACTTCAGATTCTCTGGTTGTAAGAGAGGGGTAATGGTACTATAGTCACCATGACAAAGCCTCCCAAGTTACACAGGCCTGGATGGAGAAGGCTGTGAGCTGTGCTGCTGCGTAGTGCTGCTCTCCCATGGGGACATGAAAGGGAAGGACCCTGGTAGGTGAGTGCCTGTGCTCAGCTGTGCCTGCAGACTCCTGAGCACAGGGTCTGTAGCTGTGATGCTCCTGGCAGAAAACCTTTGCCTGGAGCCACACAGAAAGCCTGAGAATTAGTAAATAGTCTTGGCAGGAGGAGGAAGCAGAGCTAGTGAGAAAAATTCTGACTAAACAAGTTTTCGTTGGAATTTACCAATTCATCAACATCAAAGTACTTTGTGGAGAAGGTCCAATTTTGACAAAGTTGCTTCCAAAACCAGGCAGGGCTCGAAAACTGCCTGCCAGGCACATTTTAGAGACTTGGCTGGTTTTCTGCTGATTTACACCACTGGTTCCTTAGCAGTTCACCCACTGGCTGATAAAAACTGTAGATTTCCAGGTGTGATGACTCTGAAGTGACTGTGTTACAGTGAGGAACCCTACAGTGGTCAGTGCCTGTGACCTTTGATCTGCCAGGCACAGTGCTGCAAAGGTCCATGCAGCTCACAAAACCCAGGGTTTGGGGAAATTGTCTCTGCATAGTGCTATCAAGTTCTCTCAGAGGCTTCTTCTTAAATAACAGAGAAATCGGCTGACTTAAGGGTTGCCGCTTTTAATTCTGGGACCTTTTACTTTGAATCTGGAGGCAAAATGTCTGAATTTTCTCTCTTTTATACAAATGCTCAAATAAAGCCATTGATTTGAATGGAATTACTCAGCTGAATTTGTGTAAACTAGAGGAGTTCAATGAATTGCTGCATGACCTTTGAAACATACTGGAACATACAAAAATATGTAGTTATTTCTCCTCTCCAGTTGGAGTAAACAACATTATTCTTCTGTTTCTTATGGATGATACTGATGGTAACCCAAACCTTAAGAACAAAAAGAGAGGAAGAAAAGGAAGAAAAAAATATGTGCTGGACCTGGTTCTTCTCAATGTGCAATTCCTCTTTTTTTATCCTTTGCAGCTGGGTTTGTGTGTGTGTGTTTGCATGTGTATGTGAGAGAGGGAGAGGGAGAGAGGAAGGGCTATTTCACATTTCCCATGATAAGTTTTGTTTAGGGTAGCGATAGCTGGATTCGTTGTGCATAATCTTCAAGCCTTTGCAGGGATTTTCTTGAGCTTCTCTTCATGGAAGGAAAAATAGCTGTTTATTTATTTTTTTTTTTCACAGAGGACTTCTCCAGTGTCTAGTGTGAACAGACAGTGCTGGAGAAGGACAGAAAAATGCCACTGCTTTCAGGCTTGCCCATATCCAGATGTGCATCCTAAGATGTGCTAGCTTTGGGGAACATAAAGCAGATTGAAAGAAACAGGATTTTACTGAAACAAACAGGATTTCATGAAAAGAAGCAGACCAATAAAAACTACAGAGAACATTTTCTTTTGTAGTACCTACTATTATGCAATTGTCCTAATGTACTGTACTTCACAGTATGCCTGTCTTTTACAGCAGCCTCTTTTCCTTTTACATATATACTAGAATTTATTTTTTTCCCAGTTAGACACAAGATAATCTTTTAAGCAATATATTTATTTTAGCTTTGTTTTTCCCACTCTCCTAGGTCTGCTACAGTTCCTCTCCTATCTTTTTCATGTGCCAATAACATTGGCCATTGTAAGGTCAGGCGCAGCATTCTTTGGGGGGGGCACCAATGCTTTAAGGGCTTGACGTGAGATCAGAAGTAATGCTGCAGTGAATTTAAAAAAAAGGGAGCAAAAAAAAAAAAAGTAGCAAGGCTTATGGTGCCGAAAGCTCTGGGTTTCCCATCCAGACACCATCTGTGAAGCACTTGGGGACAGTGCCTAATGTCTGAGTCATCATGTTTGGCAGTCATTTACCTAGTGGTCTGTTTCCCTGGGGGGAGTATTCATTGGGGGAGAAAAGGAATGGTGGAAGGAAGGAAGATAAACTGCCCTTTAGCCCCATGATTTATATTTGGTCAGAGTACCCCTTTTCTATTTTCTTTTACTTGGAATGTATCTCGGACATGTTGTTTCAATATCAGACAATCAGCTGGGCTCTCAAAGGAATGTCCCCAGAGACTCAAAACAGCCTCCCAGTAGGGTAATATGTTCAACAGAATTCTAAGATGTATTCTCCAACATCTGCAGTCTATTTGTGCCTCCAGAATATTTCCCATCAGCATTTGGGGAATCAAAAGGCGCTTTGAGAGATGGTCACCAATTCTCCACACTGCATGATAACTTGTAAAATGTTCTTTAAACCTCTACTGAGCTGGTGGTTTCTTTTCTCCTCTTTTCTTTTCTTTTCTTTTCTTTTCTTTTCTTTTCTTTTCTTTTCTTTTCTTTTCTTTTCTTTTCTTTTCTT
>JAOEHY010044978.1:0-27452 GCA_025447955.1 Psilopsiagon aurifrons
GGGGAAATAACCCAATATAAAAGGTGTCATCGAAACTTTTATAATGTAACATGTCCTCTGTCCTTCCCCCCCCCCCCCCCGGCCAATACACCGCTTCCTACTGCCCCCATCTCCATCTCCATCTCATCCCTTCTGTGCGTTCAGTCCCCCTCCAACCCTAGTGCGGACTGCAGAAGCCCTGCACCTGCAGAGTGGGTTTGGAAAGGTGCTTTTCCACTTTTCATCCCTGCTTTTCTAGATTACCAGGCTGGAAGTGGTGGCAAATCTGTCCCCACATCCCACCACAGCTCCTGGGGTCCCATCCTGATGATGCCAATTTGCTCTAGGCTCAGAATTGTGTTGGGGGTCTCAAGGATACTGTAGTCAGGGCTGAGCACTCCTTGGGCAGTGAGAATGAGCTGATGTTGCAGGGGGAGTTGGCTCTGCAGGCACCACCAGGATCCCCAGGTGTGGGGATGCTGCTGGCTGGGGCCATCCTGGCTGGGCAAGGAGCAATCCGTTGGCATCTCCTTTGGCAGTGGAAGGTCACCTACTGTGTCACCAGCAACTTGGATATGGGGAGCAGCAGAGTTGCTGCTGCCAGGAGGGTGTTGCTGCCTGGGGCTGCCCCCACAGAGGTTTTGCCATGTTGGAGAGGTTGAACTTTGCAAAGTGCTGTTCCGTGTCCTGGTGCCTGGGAAAGCACAGTGGCAGCACTGGAGGGACTGAGGCCACTGCTGTCCCCTGAGAAGGTTGAAGGTTGCAGAGTGTTGTGGTTGGAGCTGGGAGGTCCTGCAGCCCTGGAGGCTCTGCACAGCCGCAACCAGCAAAGATGCAGCACTGAAGCCAAACATGGAGGAGGCCAGTGGAGGGAAGTTGGCACTTGTCCACTGGATACAGAAGCAGCCACAATGAGCCATCTGCAGACCTGTGTGGATGAGTAGGAGCTGTGCTGTGCTGAGAGACCCTCCAGGGGCACCCACCCCAATCACCAGCATCCCCTGGCTCTGTGCTGGGCGCATGAGTATTCCACGTGGGTTGAGCTGCTGTGCTGGTGGGATAAGGTTGCAGACTGGGGAGGAGATTCACTTAGAGGAGGTGAAACAAGAGAAATGTCCCAAGTATTTGGGAAGTTCTCCATAAACTGTTTACTGGGCATGTGTCATCCAGGTGAGGACAGGGTTGCTCACGTAGGATTACTGAACCCTCATGCCAAAGACACTGGGGGACAGGGAATGCTGACGGTGCTGTACCTGATGAGAGTGCCTGGGGTGCCACCCCTGCAGGGAAGGGCTGCTGCAGCCTGGTCAGTTGGCACAGGTTTGCTGAGCATGGAAAGAGATGGGAGTGATGGCTGGTGCTGACCTCTGTTCCTGCCCACAGAGTGTTCCCAGGCTGCAAGTGTCTGGTTGGACCTACCTTGGAGGTAGAAGGTTTCAGGGCAGACAGAAGGTTGGATCAGCCACTGTATCAGCAATGCCTCGGGGCAGTGCAGTGGGAGATGCCATGTCCGTTACGTCCTTTGACTGTTTAGGACTCTGGGGTTGTTGGCTCTGTTCTGTTTGGGGGTTTCCCAGGAGGGAATGTTGGAGCTCCCTATGTTCCACCCTTGCTCCAATAGCCTTCTAGTGCCTCATGGGAAGGGAAGGAGTTAAAGGGGTCTGGGGTGCCGCTGGTCCCTGCAGGCAGGTATCTGGCTGCTGTGGTTGCAAACACCTCTGGCTGGAAGTCTTGGTAAGTTCACAGAGCTTTGCTATTGTGTAGGGGGTATATCAAGGGAATAGCTTTAAACTGAGAGAGGGCAGAAGCTCTTTACTTGAGGGTGGTGAGGCCCTGTCATAGGTTCCCCTGAGAAGCTGTGGCTGCCCTATCCCTGCAGTGTTCAAGGCCAGGTTTGATGGGTCCTGGAGAAACCTGGTCTAGTGGAAGGTGTCCCTGCCCATGGCAGGGGGGCGGAATGAGATGAGCTTTAAGGTCACTTCGAACCCAAACCATTTTGTTATCATTGGTGTTAGTTGGCCATGACCAGAGTGCTGAGATGGAGGAGTTTAGGCTCTTCATGAGGAACAGGCAGGGTAGACAAGGTGGGCCTGTCACATTGTGTGTAAGGGGGTTGATTGCACTGCCCTTTCAGTTAGTGATATAGTTTAGAGCCTCTGATTTGAGAATTGAGGGGATGGAAGACAGCTTTTAGGTGTCTACTCCCAGTCACCTAGCCAGGATGCTAGCGCTGAGTTATTCTATAGGCAATTAGGAGAAATCTCTGAATTGGTAGCCCTTGTACTTAAGGAAGATCTCAACTTCCCAGACATCAACTGCGAGTATTGTACTGCTGTGACGAGCAGGTTGGCAGTGGTGTGGTTGACATGCCTGAGGAATGGGATGCCATTCAGAGGGACCTGGGTAAGCTTAAGAAGTGGGCCCATGTGAACGTCATGAGGTTCTGCAAGGCCAAGTGCAAGGTCCTGCACCAGGTTCAGGGAAGCCCCTGGCATAAATACAGGTGGGGGGATGAAGGGATTGAGAGCAGATGTGAGGAGAAGGACTTGGGGGTACTGGTGGATGAAAAGCTGGACATGAACTGGCAGTGTGCACCTGCAGCCCAGAAACCTACCATGTGCTGAACGCATCAGAAGAAATGTGACCAGGGATTCTCCCCCTCTGCTCTCGTGAGGTGTGCCTGGAGTACTGCTTCCAGCTCTAGAGCCCCTCAGCACAGCAAAGGCTTGGACCTACTGGCAGCAGGTCCAGAGGAAGGCCATGCAAATAATCAGGGCTGGAGCACCTCGTCTATGAGGAAAGGCTGAGATACTTGAGGTTGTGCAGCCCGGTTCTCTCAGAGGTAGAGAAGGAGGCTCTGGGAAGATGTTATTGCAGGCTTCCAGTGCTTAAAGGAGCTTATAAGAAAGGTGGGGACAAACTTTTCAGTGGGGCTTGTTGCAACAGAGGAGGTAATGGTTTTAAACTGAAAGAGAGGAGATTCAGACTAGATACAAGGAAGAAATTTTTTTACAGTGAAAGTGGTGAAATGCTGGCGCAGGTTGCCCAGAGAGGTGGTGGGTGGCCTGTTCCTGGAGACATTCAAGACCAGGTTGGACATGGTTCTGAGCAACCTGATGTAGTTGAAGGTGTCCCTGCTCCTTGCAGGGGGGTTGGACTAGATGAGCTCTGAAGGTCCCTTCCAGCCCAAACCATTCTATTGCTTTCCAGCAGTAAGGGATGCATTGGGGAGATCTGTTTTCAGATGTTTTTCTAATCTGGTGATTTGCATTGGCTTTGTGTACACATTTATGGTCTGAATTGCAGCTTTCCATGCTGTCCTGTTAAGGAGTAGTAGTTCGTTAGAATTGCAAGAACAACTAACAACAGGTTAATTTTTAGACTTGTGTTTTAATTACTTAATGCAGCTTTAACTGCTTTTAGTGCCAGGAACCCATACTTGAACCTGCTCAAACAGGAACACAGCAATGAAATGAACTTTTTTTCCCAGCTAGAATTCCACTCGCCCTTCCACACTAAGTGTACTTTCATGTATTTCATATATATTTCATATATACTTTCACAGGACATGTGGTACTGTGCCGCTTGTGAAAGTGGCCTGGGAAACTGGGCGTATATAGTGTTGGCAGGTAGTAGAATAACCTAAAGATCCAAGATTTTGCTGCTCTATGTTTCATTTTGATTATAAACCCTGTCAAGAAGTTAAAAAGCCTATTCTTTCAGGTTCAGATTTGAGTCAAACTAACATTGTGCTTCTGATCCTTGCAGAAGTCTGTTTCAAATGTGACTTGTTTGTGCACTCTGGTCATGATTTAAGACCTTGTTTTACTAACTTAGTGTCTCAAAGCAAACTTAAGATAAGTGCCAGAGAGTCCTGACAAACTATATTGGTTAAAGATAACTGGGGGGGGGGCTGTTATCTTTGTAGTGGCTTCATAGTCACACAGAAACCCCAACCAAAAACTCTAAACTGTATCTTAGTATAAAACATAAATTGTGTATGTAACTGAAACAGTAATTTGGCAAAAGAAGTCCTTGTTAATGACTTTTTAGAACTTAAAAGAATTCTACTTGCTGAGCAGCAGTTTTTGTGCATGTGTGTAAAGATGAGCAGGAAATGATTGCTGTTCCAACTGTACAGTGCATTATTGTGCCAGCTACTGTTAAAATGACTGTTGTAGTGCTGAGGAAATGACAAATCTTGCACATTACACCAAATTCTTATTGCTGTTATCTCTGTTGTACACAAAGTCTTTATTTTCTCTTCAATCTCGGTATTTCGTTAAGCACCATTCGATTAGATCTGACTTTAAATGGCTTCATTTAAAACTATCCCCTGAGAGTGGACAGCATTTTTCTTCCCATGATTGAGCTAGAAGCTATGTTAAGTGGGAGTATGAAGCTCAGATGTATGAAACATAGGGTGGAAGGTCTAAAAAATAGAAACCACCCCAGAACTTGCTGATAGTAAGCCTCTGGTCTGTATATAAGATAAGATGGGCTCACTACAGGAGTGTGGTGGTCGTGGTGGCAGAAATTCTGAGTACTTGCTAGTCTCAATGTTGCTGCAGTCAGGCAAATGGGAGAGAAATCTTTCTTTGTTCTTGGGTGTTGTGTTGAATCATTGAATGGTTTGGGTTGGAAAGGACCTCAAGATCATCCAGTTCCACTCCCCTGCAATGGGTGGAACACTTCACACTAGACCATATTGGCCAAGGCTCTGTCCAGTCTGGTCTTGACCACTGCCAGGGATGGAGCATTTGCCAGTTCTCTGGGCAGCCTGTTCAGTGCCTCGCAGCCCTCACGGTAAAGAACTTCTGCCTTATATCTGACCTGAACTTCCCCTGTTTCAGTTTAAACCCCTTGCCCCTTGTCCTATTGCTGTAGTCCCTAATGAAGAGTCTCTCACTGGAGTCCTTGTAGGCCCTCTTCAGATACTGGAAGGCTGCTATGAGGTCTCCATGCAGCCTTCTCTTCTCCAGGCTGAACAGCCCCAACTTTCTCAGCCTATCTTCATATGGGAAGAAGCATGCAAAGTAAAACTGAAATCTGTTTGAGTGCATAACAGTAATGTGATGCCTGACTCATGCATTTTGTGTTGAGGGCTGTGTATTGCTGGCATTGGAGAGACTCTGAAGCATGGCTATTTGTACAGATGGTGAAGCCTTTAGAATAGAAGAATAAGGTTGATGAAAAGTCACAGTTCTGGCTCTACCTTATGAACATGAAAGTTGAGATCTTTTTTTTAGTGGTTAAGGTGGAGGAAAGCTGTAAGTGTATGCAGGTAGGAACTTCTGCAGGTGCTTGACAGGCAGAACTATTGTAACACAGGGGTTGGTGAAAGCTTGACTCCAGTAAGAAAATAAGACAGGCTCCTGCATAACCTGTAAGTACAGCTACTTCATTGGAACCAGTTACAGTTCTCATTTTACAGCATGGCTCTAACTGTGTTCTTAGCACAGCAGCCTTCCCCCTCTCCCGCTTTTTATCACTTTGGGGGTTTCTTTTCAATTTCCTGCTCTTTCTGGCAGCTAACCTGTTTGTGTTGTACAGCAATAAAAGATGTGTCTTCCTGTTTCCCCTGACAGAGAATTGGCACAGGTGATAAATTGATTAATATTACCTCCTATCACCACCTCTGTTCAGTAGCAATTCTAAGCTTAAAGAAATCTGTAGCAGTTCTTGTCAGTGTTTAGAGCTCATTATGGTCAGTTTCAGTTTGGATTTTTAAGTCTGTGTATCTCAAAGCGTTCTTCTGACAGCATCAGGCTTGTGAAGAAGTAGCAATAATTCTTACTAAGCTGACTTTGCTAAACTGTTTCACTGAGAAGTTGCTCATGGGGGACCTGAAGGAGTTATGGTTGTAACTGTCTTGTGAAATTCCAGCATCCTTCCTGCTTTTAGTGCTTTCTAAGAGGAAAGAGAAAAGCTGGTAACTCAGGCCAGCTGATCTTTCTTTTTGGGGTGAATAAATGTGCATTTTCATGTCTGAGAAGAGATTTTTAAGCTAGGAACCACTTACTGTCTTGGAAATACCTTTAAAGGATATCCTTCTGTCGGAGCTGTGAAGGCAAATGTTTTAAATAAGTTTGTAGATAAATATAATCTCTTGATCTTTGTCACGGGCAATCTCCAGTGACAGTGGGAATTCAGAAGTGATGTGGGATCGATTGCCTTGATGCCTGCCTTTGAATTCCCTACATCTGTGCCAGTTTGCTTAATATTAGTTTTGTGTGTACTTTAGGATTTAATGGGAGATTCACTTCACCCACAAGGAGGTATTTCATTCGCCCTCTTTCTTTGTGGATGCTGTTCATATATGTACAACAAAGTTGCTTTTACCGTTTGCGTGCTATCTTGCCATTGAAAGCATCCAGGAATGGCTTTCCTTGATTTTTGTGTCCTTTCTGCCATGGAAGGAATGAACTGTCAAGACTTCTCTGCCAATAAAGAATACTTTTCATCATTTCTTTGTGAGTAGAGCTGTATATAGGGAGTGTGAATTAAAGAATGGTTTAGAACTAGAAGTACACTATTCTGGACTCATGAAGCAGGTATTAGACCTTGCTTAATTCCTCTTTCAGTCAAATAACAGTGGTAGGCTGAAAGCCTGCCTAAAACTAACCTTAACACAGCTGTATAATGTAATGTTTTGGGTAGTTCTGAGTTAAGACATTTATAAGAACAAGGCTGGAAGCTGTGGATGCTTCTTCATTCTCCCCAGCAATTCAGGTAAGTCCAAAGTTGACTTCATGTTTGTGTAATCAGCACATAGACTTGCTTCTATATGCAGAGTTTCTCCCAGAACTCTGTTATTTTGGCCTGATATCTTTTCGTCAAGTAATTGTAGGACAGTTTATTATGTCTTTCCTAACTAAGCCGAGTATTTGGAACTGCTCATCCTCTGACTTCAGAAATGGAAAAGAATATATCTATAGGTGTTGTCAGGTTTTGGTTTTTCTAACTTACAGTAGTGTCTATTTTGGTCTCTGAGTGCGTATTTTGTAAATAGGGAGAAGTAGACTTGCTTAGAATTTTGGAAAGCAGAAATGAAGTCTTAAAGGTCAGTCACTGCAGAAGTGCTCATTTTCCCTTAAATTATCCACTTAGGCATTTTTAGAGAGTAAACAGGCCAGAAATAAGTTCTTGTTCTTTAGCACAGGGCTGCAGGCTATGGAAAAGGTAGAAAGCTGTGAATTTTCATGCTGGGATTGGTATTTGTAGCAGTGACTTTGGATGGTGTTGCAACACTTTACTGATCTGGATCTTTCTGATACCAGTGGTTGCACATCAGAGAAGCCTGTTGGGGGTGAGTAAACATGCAGGTGAAATTCACTGCTCACATTCAAATTTATCAACAGTGACACAAATAATACCTCTTACTAAAAGCATTGTGAATTCCTGACCCTTCAAAGTAGTTTACTGTTAAAAAAACTTTAAGGGAGCTCTGATTTCTGACAAAATGCAGCGATAAATTCTGCTTCAAGCATTAACCTGTGATGTTCTATTGTAAGACACATTTCTGACTGTCAGCTGGTGAAAGGTACTGATGTAGCTGAGTGAAATGTAATTTCTGGGTGAAGATGGAGTTGTTCAAGGTTCTTTGCTGCACTTACTTTTTTCACATTAAAAATATCTAAAATGGTGTAAGTTGTGAATTGCATAACCCATATTTAAGCATTTTATTTCCTTCCTTGGACACACAACTGAACTTTGATACACATGAAGTTGTTAACCTGAAATATTAATTCACTTTAAACCTAAAATTCACTAAAATTTTAGAGCTGCTGCTCTTTTGTGTGTGAGAGCCAGGAGCATTTTGGGTATCCAGGATACTCCAGGGTACAGTGTCTGTATTTCAAACCTTTTTGACAACAGAAGCACTTATCCATCAGTGGGCTGGCCTCTCTCTCTCTCTGTTTTTATGTCCCAGTCTGGGCTTATGCACACTTTTCACCTTCTGTGTCTTTTGAACCTCTGTGCCATTCAGTGTGGGCATGACTTAATTTGCTTGAATTTGGGTGCTGGGAAATGATCTCTTTGCCATTCAGGAACTGTCACCAGTGACACAGGCGTCTCGAAGGAAGTGAGGTGAGTGTTCTGTCTTGCGCCTTATGGAGTATGGGCTTAGGACAAAAAGCAGACAGCTGCAGTTGGGAGGAGGCTGAGAGTCACTGCCTTTAGGTAGTGGCTGTTATTAGCTAGTAGAAAAGTTATAGCTATGGTTTCTGAGATAAATCTATTTCAGTTGCTTGGCAGCACCCCGATATACCTTTTTGGAACAGTGATCCTTGACAGAAGTGATTGCTGAAGCAGTACTTTCCTATTTCAGCAGAGTGCTCAGAGGCACAAAGTAAATGGCTGTAAAATACTGTTTCATAATCCTTATGATAGTGTGTGTCGGGGGGGGGGGGGTGTTGGCAATGGAGAATTGCTTCCTCATAGTTTCATAGTTTAATTTTTTATCATGTATTGTTTTAATAGTGCTGTGTGTGTGCACAGAGGCAATGAATGAGGCTCAAGAAACTGCCTTATAAATACAGGGCTCTTCACAGCAAACATGAATCGCTTCTTGTCAGCATCCCTTCATGTTTGGTGCTCTCATCCAGTGTCAGTAGGATGTGAGGCCATTTAGGGCAAGCTCTGTATGACTGAGCTTACAGGTTTTGAAGCCACTTCTTGTGGGAACGGTACATTTTATTTTCAGGTTTCAAAGTTGGCAAAGAAAGTGCAGCTGCTGCTGTCTTCTGCTATCCACTAGGAATGTGATATGGAACCCACAGTTAGAGGATACCACCTTTCTGAAAGAGCCTTCTTTCCCCACCTCCTTTACTGAGAAAACTTTTTCCACATTCTCATGAACTGCTTGATAACTTCTCTGTCACTGTAGGTGTTCTCTGTCATGCCGTAAGTGTGGTGTTTGTGATCTTGGAGAGCACTCTGGCTGACTGACAAACCAAGAACCTGGTTGGACTTTTTCTGGCGGTGCTTTCTTCTTCAGCCTCTTGGTATATGAGATAAATAGAATTTGTGGATGCTGTTAATGGCTTGAATATGTTCTTCATCATCAAGACCACAGATTTATCTTTGAATCGAAGGTTTCCCCTTGGCAACAGGGTTTTTTTTCTGCAAATTTTATTTAAATACCCCTACTGGAATGCAAATGGTGCTCTTACACTCACTTCTCATCTTAGTAAGTTGTCTTAACACAAGGTCAGTATCATTCTTTAAGAAGTACATTCTAGTTGCAAGACATTTTATGACACTCCTGTATAATCCAACAATAACCAGATGAAACTTGAGCATTTTGGGGCAGGGAAATTGTTGGGTGTGTGTTTAACTGAAGCATATTGTGTTTAATGTGTGCATCTTTCCCTTCTTTAAAATGATGTTTATTTTGGAATCTCTGTGAAAGGGTGGCTTGATCAGCAGTTTGGAACACCTGCATGAGTTTTTGATTGAAAATAGTCTTAAAAGATTGTATGGGCAGAACTCTAATTCATATATTGAAGTACAGTTACTGTTTGTTATATCCAGGATTAGACTGAACTGTCTCAAGTGATTAGTTAACTTCTATTTGTAAGGCTGAAGAAGCTGAAGTTTTCAGCAGTAAAACAGTAAGTTCCATTATTTTTCAGGTTGATGCAGGGGAATTTAATGTCTTTGCCAGATAGGAATGCAATATCTGCTTTTTGGAGTCTGTACTGCTCAGCAACCTTTATTCATAATGTGAAGTAGTAATGTTTGTAACGTGAAGTAGTAATGTTAGTGATGTGAAGCAGAGGTTTCAGAGGTATTCTGCATATGTGCTTCATTCACCCAGTACATCCTCACTGACAGGCTTGGGGATCACTAAACTCCCTCTTCTATGCTTAGTTCCTTCACAGTCCATCCTCATCAGCCTTTGCTGGTAAGAATTCAAACCCTATACATGAGTCTGAAGTCCTGCTGTGCTTAGTGCTGTGTGTTTTGCCTTGTTGCAGATGATGAACTGAGGTGCAGCAATGTTCATTACCTGACAGCAAATAGGAAGTCTGTAGTTAAAAACAGGGATCAAATATGTATTTCCCCAATTACTGCAGCATTAGGCTGAGTCACCTAATAAAACATGTTTATAAGGTAGAAGCAAAGTTAGTAATGCCCTGTGGAACTCCTTCAGTTTCTCTGCAGTGATGCATTGACTGAAAATATATCCAAGTGAAAGTTTTTTATTCTTTCAGATCTACCAGATCTCAGTCATTGGGGTTTTTCATACTGTTTTGGCTGATACTTGCTTAAAAATGCAGATAACTGAATTTCCTCATGAATGTGGGAGGCGGAGGCTCTGAGCCCAAACACCCATGTCTAGATTTGGGTGATAAGACATTGAATAAGTTAATATTTGTCTTGCTATTAAATCTTGAAAAGCCAGGTTAATTTTTACTTGGAAGAGAAGAAAGCAACTGAAAGCCTCTTGGTGAGCTAAAGGGGTTTTGCAGTGCTCTTTAGGAAGCTGTTTTGCCTGGTTTTAGTATGTTTTCTGCGATGCTTATGACAGTATCATAAGGCAAAAGTAATTTTCTAGTTTAGCCACAGTGACAAGTGACTTCTTTATTAATGAGATTTATCCTCATACAAGTTTCTGCTTCCCCTGCCTTGTTTTTGTTGTATTCCAGTATACAGAGATTGCAGGCAAATGTCTGTTGTGCTGGGAAGTTCCAGTTATATAAAGGTTCTGCTATAAGAACACCTGTAAGTCATCCAGTTCTTTGGCAGTGTCTTTGTCCCATGAGATGTCCCTGATGAACTGTGGAAGTTCATGAATGGCAATGCAAATAATTCCATAGTAGGTAATGTTTGTTCTAGCCCATATTAGGCTTGACAGGCCTCAAACTAAACCCTATATGTTTTGAAAGTTAACATGCTTCACCTATTCTGAGACTCCTTATAAAAAAGGTGATGCAGAACAGTTCTGTAGTTACAGAGTGAATGAACAGAGGGCTTGAGGAGCTCTTGTATGAGAGCTGAGAGTTGGTCTTGTTCAGCCTGGAGAGAAGGCTCTGGGGAGACCTTAGAGCAGCTTCCAGTGCCTAAAGGGGGCTTTCAAAAAGCTGGAGAGGGACTTTCTACAAGGGCATGTAGGGACAGGACAAGGGGAAGTGGCTTTAAACTGACAGAAGGGAGATTTAGATTAGGTATTGGGAAGAAATTCTTCCCTGAGAGGGTGGTGAGGCGCTGGCACAGGGTGCCCAGAGAAGCTGTGGCTGCCCCATCCCTCGCAGTGTTCAAGGCCAGGTTGGATGGGCTTTGAGCAACCTGCTTCAGTGGAAGGTGTCCTTGCCCACAGCAGGGGCTGGAGCTGGATGAGCTTTAAGGTCCCTTCCAACCCAAACCATTCTATGATTCTGTGAATCTGAGGCTGAGAAGGCTTTAATCACTTCTGTTGGAGCATATGATTTAACTTTGCTGAACACTCTCAACTGTGCATGTGTGTAGCCTTTCCCTGTCAGCAGCCAGACACGTATGTGATGTACAATTAATCTGTGTATCTGTATTAAATCCAATACACCCTGCAGGCACTGAATCATAGTCCTTGTACAGCTCTGTAGGCAATGAATCATAGTCCTTGGACACACGAGTCTTACAGCACCATGTGATAGATCCACATTCTTCCTAGAAGGCATCTATGGTATATGTGCATGTGCTTTAGTTTATACCTCTTCCCAAGTTGGAGCTTGCTTCTGGCCTTTTACGCAGTTCATGTCACCTTTTCTGGATACTGTGTTTCTGAAGAGCTTGGGAGTCTCTGCCTTTAATTTAGTTGAATGTAAACCTCATATGTGGTACTGCCTATGCTCTGGTTGCATGATGTGGTAAGGGCCCTGTGGGTTTCTCATGAAGGAGCAGCCTAAAGCACGCTCCACCTGTAGAGCAACTCTTATCACATGGTTGGAAAGCACTTCACAGATGGAGGCCCTGATCTGAATTTGGAGATTGCAGAAGGCAGGTTCCTTCATTTCAAGTCTGGTTACACTTATTAGTACCATTGATCCCTATTATTCTGTTACCCTGGAAATTCATGGTCCTGGGACTTTTGCCTCAATGGCTGCAGTATGTGCAGTGCTTGTGCTGGTGATAGTGCCTGTTACATGTGCTTGCACTCACTTGCAGACTTAATGGTAAGTGGTTGAATGCTATTTCTGCATGTCTGTTGTTGTTTTACTTCTGTTCAGCAGCTTAGTGTCTACTGGAATTATGTTGGGCATAACTCTACAAATAGGAATTTTTTTTTATGTGAATTTTATGCCTCTCCTCATTTGTGTGTAGCTTTAGTTTTGTGGGTTCATTTCTTCCTGAAAAAAAATACTTCAGAGTCTGTCAGTCTTCAAGAAAGCCTTTCTATACTTGCAGCAGCAAAAGAAACTTTCCAGTGTGCCAAGTCTCTAATAAAAGTAGGGGGTTTTCTACTTGACTGCTGTTTCAGGGTGAAGTTTGATTTGAAAAGGATGAACTGACTCCCTTGTTGCAGTCTCTAGAACATGTGAGTGACTATTTAAATGTTGGTGTTTGTTATTTCACTTCAGCAGAAAAATGTGAGGCTTGTTCTTCAGTGCTTCCTTTGTTACTCCAAATATAGGCTAATATAGAAAAATCGTTGCACTCCTGCTTTGACTGAGGTTGTAACATACGCACTAAACATAGGAAAAAATGATGGCATCTGCAAATGCACTTTGAGCAAAGATCTTGTGCTCTCTCAATACGGAGGATGTGGGAGTGTGAGAATGGCTTAAAATTCATCAGATTTCCTGTTCAGAAATAGGAGTCCAGTTGCCTTTAATGTCTGTCTCTAATGTGGGAAGCGGATGTAAAAGCTCAGGTAGTCTGCAGACAACCTTCTGAGGGTGAGATTTCTACTCAAGGTCTCAAACATAAGCTCTGCAGTATCTTTTTCTATTTTAAAGTAAATATTGGATCCTAAAAAGATCATTCAGACTGTTTAAGCTAAAAGCTTAAACTATTTACACATCAGATAGGGCAAGTTAGGTACTGTAAACATGGTTAAGAGCTGGAAGCTATGCCTATGTCTCTGTGGACTAGATAAGAAGCTTGTCTAAATCTAGCTGATTAGGAAACAGGAAAATAAGGATATATTTGCCAACTGTCCGCATCACAGTATCTCCCCACACACACTTCAGAGTTTTTAAATGGCAGGCTCTTTGGCATAGTAACCTACTCATTGTAGCATACTGGAAACCTACCTCTAACCTCTGAGGAGCCTTGAATTCGGTGTCTACTTGTGAGCCAGGCTGGTGCCTTGCTTTGCTGAAGCTGGGACACTTCACGAATAGAGGCTTAAGGGGTGGATCCAGGAAAGACTAAGCACAGCAGAACCTGGTGAGAAGGAATTTTTATGGAGTGGGGAAGTCTTTGGGTTTAGTCTTTGCTTACAGTAGATCTTTGTCCAGCGGAAATCTTAAGCTGTTCTGTGACCTGACATGCAACCTCTGTCTTCTCACTACTGGCCTTCACTTACTGAAGAGTTCATGGCCTCAGTCTGCGCCAGGGGAGGTTTAGATTGGATATTAGGAAAAATGTTTTCACAGAGAGTATAATCAGGTATTGGAGTGGGCTGCCCAGGGAAGTGGTGGAATCACTGTGCCTGGAAGTGTTCAGATGTAGATGAGACCTTCAGTGATACAGTTTAGTGGTGACCTTGGCAGTCCTGGTGTAACGGCTGGACTTGATTTTAAAGGTCTTGTCCAGCCTATTTGGTTCTGTTGTAGATTTACGTATAACTTGAACAGCTAAAGTAGCCTGTTGAAGGAAGTCCTATTGCTTTGGTTGTTCTGGTCACACAGGGACCTTCTTTTATTATGCCTTTATAGAAAGTAGAAAAATTTGGACTGGTCTGATGTTCATTCCATGGTTCATTCCCAGTTTCTGCAGTGTAACTCAACCTCTTGGTCAGGTGTACTTCAGAATGTGAAGAAATCTTCCAGTCTGTGCCTGTTTGTCTGTATGGCTCAGTGTTTTCAAGTCAAGGTGTACACATTGCTCTAGACATCTGATTGACAGAATTATCAGAGCGTTTGCAAGGACTGCACATTCCTGACCAACTTTCTGTAAGTTATGGGATCTAGATGTAATTGTCCTCCTCCTTTGTGTTGTATTAAGAACATGCTCTTACCAGGAATAGAAGAAGATGACTCTTATTTCAGCCTGTGTGTAACAGAACGTACCTGCCCTTTTCACCCTGCTGTGGAAACCTGTTCGTAACTAACCTGGAGAGCATCATCTATGTCCTGCCTCTTCATCTCTGAGTTGGGTCACTCTGAGAGAGAAGTTAAGTTGCTCTCAAAGGAGAAGCTCTTTTTTAAAGGGGAATTGAAGGAAATACTGGTTATATTTTCTCAAGTCTGCCTCAAATATATTCTTAACTGCCTAAACAGTCAGTATTCAGTCAGCATTAAAATGATTGGCATCATTACAGTTCCACTTCCACATTTGTCTTTGAAATGGAGGAATATGCCTGTTCCATGGTTAAACAGGACAGGTATTTAGCAGTTTCAGTCTTTTGCTTTACATGCAGTTCCCTTCCTCCTACTGCAGCATTTACAGAAAACAGGGGCCTTGCTTCCTGAGCTGTAAGCAGCTGGGTGAATGAAGGCTTGAATGGTCTGATAATAGAACTTCTGAAGTCTGAGCAAGCTCTCCTATATCTGAAGCACACACTCCAATAGCTCCAATTGGAGTTAATAAATAACTGTAAAAAGAGTGATCATCTTCCAAGATTCAGTTCTTCTGTAAGACTTGGAGTTACTTTGAAAACCTGTATTTTTAAGGGAAGTTGCTGCACTACGCAATCCTACTGAGCAACAAATACCAAGTCCAGTGTTTGAAAGCTGAGATATGGCACAACAAGAGAAGCTATTCAGAACCAGAAATCCTTTCTAGGACTTCGGAGTAATTAACAGAGGAAAAGCTGGTCAGGGTTTGGTTAATTACACTTCAGTTACTGCATTGTGTTGGACTGCTAATACTTTGTCAGCCTGCGCCAAATGTTTGCTGTGGGGACAGGGGAAGTTTGTGTGTGTCTTCTCCATCTTTGTAACTCTTCATTAACTAGACAGTCGTCATTTACACACAGAATTAGCCTTCTAGTACCTGAATCTGGTTTGGTGTTTTCCAGCTCAACCCTGTGAGGGATATCATATTTAAATCCTGTAACTGATGTCATTCTGGTGAATGAAGAAAAGTAATAATCTGATGTTGAAGATGTTCATTTATCATTATTGTGATCTTAAACTATCAGTTTCCTTTTTGTCCTCATAAGGAATAAGAAATTTTTCAGCTGTGTAAAAGTAAACTACTGTTGATTTTTTTTTTTTAATGGCTCTGACCACCAATTCCTCAAATCATAGGAGAATTTCATCTTTCAACTGAAAATTCAGGTTTTGGCAGTGTATGTTTGTAAGGGGACAAAGTAGTCGGTATCATTTTAGTGAGGGATAAGATTCTCACATTTATTTGCCGCGGAGCTATCTTTGTTCTGGTGCTTATATATGTTGTTTGTAGGGTTTGTTGCTTTCTGCCTCTTCATAGCTGCCTTAGTAAGATGAGTAGCCTGTCAGAAGCTCTGCAGGGATTACTTTAACTGTGCAGTTTGTGTGCTGTCTTAGGTCTGGCAACAGAATTCTTCAGAAGCTCCTGTAAGCCTCCTGACAGTTATCTTTATGGGTCTTTAGGATTTATTTATTCATTTTGTATACTCTGCTTTTCAGCTGCATCTCAGCCTGTTGGTGGGCTGCTGTCACTAGAGGTCTTGCCAGCAGTGTTGGGGAGGATACATCACCTTAATTCACCGTTGCTGTCTCTTCTGTGCTTTTTATGCTTTGGGCGAAGCAAAGTTGAGCACAGGCAACGATGATGAGTGTAATGTGGTTTTAAATCTGGTGCATATCTTTGGGTATACAGGCTAGGTGGAAATGCTCCTAAATGTGCTTTAGACAAAGCTTTTGAGTTGAAATAACCTGTATGTTCAGTTGTGAAATCTGCCTTTCTCTGAGCTTTTGAAGATGCTGTGTAAGTTACTAGAGGAAATGAAATGGCATCTGAGGACACCCCAGATGGTCACCTCCTCGATGTCCTTGGGAAACTAATGTCCAACGGGAGCAAGGTAGAGATCTCGCATGTGTATTATTTCAGGAAGGACTTTGCTCTCCGTTTCCCTCTGCACTTCAGCACTCAGCCATCCCTGTTACCTGCTTGTGAAGACTTAGAGCCAGCTCTGACACAGGGCTTACCTGGGCTCTGCGGGGCAGTCTTGCTTTAATGGTGGCAAAGGCTGGAAAATTAAGATAACCTGAAGCCCCTAGTCTGGAAGCTGCTCTGTCAATAACTAGTTGTTTGGTCACAGTATTTCAGCAAACTGCCTTGTGTGAAGTGCTCCGGATTGCTCAGTAAAACCTATTGACCCCTGTGCTCCTGGCTTTACCTTTCTCTCCTCCCAAGAACGTAGACATTACTGAATTTCTCAGCGGTGTTCTTTGTAGCACAAACGAGTTCACAACTTGGAGGCCTGGGAAGCAGTGGCTGTGATTCTGCCTGTTGCAACAGGTACAACAGAGAAGAATGAGCACTGTGCGATTCACAGAAGACTCTTTGCATCTTCGTGGTTAATAGTTTTCTTGAGCATGAATTTTGTATGGAGAATGAGATTTAATCAGGTGCTGTGTTCATAGTTTAATTCCACCTTCCCCTTAAGTGACAAAACTAATGAAGTAAGGGATGGCCGCTTAGATGACTAGGTGAAGACTCCCTCATTTACCAGGAGCAAGAAGGTTTATTGTCTGCTTCCTTCTTCTGAACTCATAATCCTACAAAGTTCTGCCAACAGTGTGTGGAGGGCAAGCAAGGAGAGCTCCTGAGAATGAGCTTACTCTTTTGTTGTTCACCTGCTATTCTCATTAGCCTGTCAAAGAAGCAGTGTTAATTTACTTCACAAAGGTCTATTGAAGTGAAGAAAATTAACTTAGGAACAAATACTGACGAAAACTAAGCTGGCAGCTGACTTAGTTTTTCTCAGCTGTGTTATTTATACTGTAGGTTATAGTTGGGGGGGTCTGTTATTTAGAAAGAAAAAATATAAAGCTCTCTTGACAGATTTTATCAGGTGAACCAGATTAATTTTGATCACTTACAAGGAAACATTGACTTGATCTGGAGGGATCTTCCAGAGGGACCACATGCCTGCAGCTTTGTGTGTACCCTCACTTCAGCACATGTCCTGTCTGTGTACAGTGCTGCTGGTTGTTCCTGGCCAGCGCACCCATGCAACAGCCCCTTTCCTCTTTGGTTTCTCCTGTCACACCAGGCTTTACTCTCTGCCCAGCACTGACAGATTGCGCAGTTTCTCTGTGTGTGGATGTTTCCATGATCCCTGCAGTCCACTGTACCTACTGCTGCACTGCCAGATTGACTTTTCCTATCCAGAGTTGCCATGCAGGTGTAGCTGTTGGCACTCACTTCCGTTTCTCATCTAAAGGCCAGCCTGCCGGAATGGGTTGTCAGGGAGGAACTACAGCATAGGAGATGGAGCAATGCAGGGCAGTGTGGGACTGCAGCAGCACAAAGGTCTCCAGCAGCCTTAGATCCTGCTTTCAGTAAATCAAAATCCTGCATTTCGCATAGCTGTGAGGAAGTTTAAGCAGTCGAATTTGGCAACATGATGATGTGTGTGTTGGTTCATTGGAAACATAACAGTTTTTCTGCTTAATGAAATGATCAGTCATGCTTGAAAAAAATCTATTCTTTGGTACTGGGTAAGAAGCTTTTCATACTGCAGTGTGGCAGGGGAGAAGGAAGTGTTTTTGTTGAGTGCGTTGAAGGAAATTGCACATGTTGCAATTGCATAAATGGTCACTGGCCCAGAAGCACTTTCAGCTCCTATCGCCAGGCAGTGCTGCTCTGCTCGGGGACTTCCTGAGCAGCATGTGGGCCCGAGACCTCATGGCTTCTGTTCGCAAGTTTTCAGGTGAGTTGTGAACTTTGTACACTTGCTTGGCAAGAGGACCATGGATGAAAGGTGGTGGAACAGCTGTTAAAACAAAGGCTATGCTTTAACAAAGCGAATCAGGTGTCTTTGGATGCTTTAGGTTTCCCTTTCTGCAGGAGTTAGTAGTGCTTTATACAACATTTGCTGGAAAAACCCCTGAAACACATATTTGCCAGGCACCTGCTTATCTTAGATGCTGCCTTGAACAAATTGGCAAAAGGAACCATTGACTAACATAGCTGTCTTTGGTTTTGCTTTTGAGCTGTCTGGTGCAACTGTGTGCTTCAGCATAGCTGTGAAGAGCATCCCTTGATCTTATTTGTCAATTCAGTTTTGCATAGCAACTCCCAAGACCTTTCCTCTTTTCTTAGCTGGGCTGCTCAGGTCACAAGTTTTAATTTGTGGAGAGAGGAAAACAGAATGCATGGTTTCTTTTGATGATAATTTTCACTGTGACTAAAATCATTACTGCAAAGCTCTTCGCCTTCCCTCTATCCTTCGTAAGCTGGGATAAATCAGGAATACTGAGGCTTTTGTGATAAGGAATTTTACTGCCAAGCAGCATATTTTTGTTAAATGCTTGTTAATCAGGATTATCTGATGCAAGAGGAGCTGCTGATAGCTGATTAAATACAAATAAACACTGGATATTTTATGCCTCTTCAGGTGGATCTGCAATGACATGACAGATTTCGTATTTCTAAACCAAGTTTATGCTAAAACTAGATGTGTTGCAGAAGGTGCTTGACTTTGCTATAGAAGCAAATGGAGAATTGTAGTACAAAATGAGACTCTTCAAAAGAAACCTTGAGATGTGACATAGTGACATGGTGGAGTCTGGCACCAGGGGCTATACCTGAATTAGGAGCAGAAGTGGTTTTACTGGAGACAGGTTAAGTGACAACACCGAAGTATTTATAATAGCTGAAATCTCTGAATCACAAGCAGCCTTCAAAACCCCAGATAGAAAAGGCTTAGGAGCCTTTCCCCGTAACAGAAAGGTGCCAGTTTTGGCCAGTTAATTTTTCAGTAATTGTACTAAAAAAGGTAGACTTCTTGCTGTATAAACCTACTCCAAATGAGCTTAAACACCCTCTGAATGCCTGCGGTAGATCTCAGTGTTGCAGTTCCGCAGGCAGTGCTGTTCTGTCTGACCATACAATTTTCTAACCTCAGCTTTGAAGCAGAAAATCTCAGAAATCCTGGAGTAAGCTCAGAAATGCAAAATGTGCCATTGTCCAGGTTCGTCTTTAACTGATGAGAACTGTAGCAATGAAGCATTTTCCCCAGTGTGCAATGTATGACACTGTAAATAAAACTTGAACTGAGACCTACTTTTTTCTGCTGCAACTCTGTAACTTGGCTCAGTAACGCAGAGATGTAATGCTCTATTTTTCTTGTGCTATAAGTATATGTAACTTGGTAATGCTGCGATGCAATGCTCTATTTCTGATGCTTGTGGTCATGGGCAGCCAATTGCCTTACTGACTCACAGAAG
The DNA here is from genome assembly GCA_025447955.1 of Psilopsiagon aurifrons. Lineage (NCBI taxonomy): Eukaryota > Metazoa > Chordata > Aves > Psittaciformes > Psittacidae > Psilopsiagon > Psilopsiagon aurifrons. The sequence goes on from JAOEHY010044978.1 coordinate 19,512, forward strand.
AGTATGTAAGAATGTCTCTCTGCTTGTAATGTCACTTCCATGAAATCAGAAGTGTTTTTGAAATGGGCATGTCTGATTTGCATTCCTAAAGAATTATGTAGGTTCCTTGGCACTGCAGGCTTAACTTTGATTTACCCCTGGCACTGGCTTGTGTTGTTGAAATACTGTATATTGTTTGTGTTTAATGGGCTGCTTCTGTTTGTTCAGGTTGAGAAGACAAGCTGCTACACTGAGAATCTGAAGAGGGGAGTTCTCTATTAAGACTGCAAGAAGATACTAGCAACTGGTAAACACTTCCTTAGTCTTTGCTTTGTAGAATGTTTCTTTGTTTTCCATAATATTTTAGGCCAATGAGTACAAAGTATTTTGATCTGTTGAAAGCAAGAAGTAGTTAATACAGTTTTTTTCTATGATGAACTGTAGCTTACCAGACAAAAGGCTCAGTAGCAGTGGATGGCATGGGGGTATTTGAACTGCAGTACCAAGTGATTACATTCCTACTTTAGCAGTAGGAGAGAAAAGAACTAGTCCTTTTTTTCTGTGGTGGGATGTTAAACATAGTCTCTTTGCCTTCTTTGCTGAGACTAATACAACATGTCTGTACCTCTGACTGTATAAAGACTCTTTGAAGTGTGATAGTACAAACACTGATGCTTCAAATCTAATACTTCAGAGCCTCTAGCAAGAATAAAAAGGAAACCTTGACAAAATCTAGTTTAGAAGTTGAACATCGCTAAGCTTGCTGAGTTGGGTGACCAGGTGCTTTGGAAGATGTCATTAATGTGCTTGTCTTATTCTATGGGTGTTTGCAGCATTATTTTCACTAAAAATAATACATGACAATAAAACTAAGGATGCATCATAATCCCCAGGTATTCAAAGTCCTCTGTAGTTTGCCTGTAGGTTTAGAATGATAAAAGGATCATTAGTGAAGAGCTGTGACTGCTTAGTAGCATCTTTTACCTGCCCATAAGTTAAAACGTAGAGCAGCTACCTATTACAAGGCAATCACAAGGAAACAGGAGATTTTAAGAGATCTGAGTATGTCTTGACACAGCTAAATCATATGCACATTGATAGTAGCTACCAGATTTACAGCTCACTTCTCAGATACTAAATGTTGTAAGTGAAGTAGCAGTTTTCAGTATGGGGGAAGACATCCCCAAAGCTGTAAATTAAATATGCATTCAGTTTTCATCTATGACTGAGCCTCACTATATACCTTCTGGAGAGCCTGAATCCTACCCTTCCGTTTACTGCTGTTTGAGCTAAAGGGCTAAGTAAACTCCTGTGAAGAGAGGGTTCTTAGCCTGGAATGGGATGTTGCCGCTGCGACCAGGGATGAACGTGGAAAGTGGCAGCATTCTAAGCCAACAAGGAAACATCAAGTTTTTATAACCCAAATATTTACAGATGCTTGGTTAATCTTCACATGACAGTTAATTTGCCTAGATGTTAGAAACGGTTGAGGATAACTTTGTGAAGCTGTGTTGTAGCTGTTGCTAATAACCAGGCTTCACAGAGAATATTAAAATACTTTGTTCTGTTGCTCTGACAAGTCTAGATTAATGATAGGAAGGTTTTGAAGTCTTGTAATGGTCAATAATATGCATCTGTCAGCAGTAGCATAGTGAAAACAACATCTGACTTCACGCAGTCTTTTTCTATATAAAGATGACTTGTATAGTACAGCTATTTGTGAGCAATAATTTCAAGAGCTTTGTTGCTTGGCTCTGTAAAATAGCAAGTCCTGAAACGAAAGTGTGTGTGAGACAGCTTCCCAAATACCCAGTTTGAAAATGCATGTCCCTCAGTTTACAGGAGAAAGAACGTGTCATGTAGTATGTCAAAATTTGAGGTACCGAAGCACTGTGTTACCAACACAAGTTTTGAGTCACATTATAATTATCTGATAGCAATTTTTAGGTTAATCTTTTGGACTATTCTGATCACATATAGTGTGAATAAATAATGTGTCTGTCACTGAATTTAAGTGCATAGCTTGCCCCATAGAGAAAGTTGAATATCACTTTAGCCTAGTAGTGAGGGGTCCTCTGTCCATTTCCCTGCTTCAGCTCCTCTTCCCACCCCATCATCCTCCCATCTATCTCTGAGAGAAATCTTACAGGAGGGCTATGCTGAATGGAACTGTGTAGTTCTAGAAAGTAGCCCTTTGTCTGCAACTGTGATGAAGTATTTGTCTGAATTCTGCCCTTCCTCTAGGACCAAGAGCTCAGATCCTGCTGTGCTCCGCTGCATTTTAGGCCTGAGCCAGGTCTCAGCTGAGGCACTTAACTCTGGAAGTATGCTAAATAGTGTGACAGAGGGACACTGCAGACAGTGTGGTTGGGTCTTGTGTGATGGGTACTAAAGACAGAAATATTAAGCCCACTGAACCTTGGTGTGGTGCAGAGTAGCCCAAATGGTTGTACAGGACGTGCATGCCTATCTTAGAATCAAAGAATGGTTTGGGTTAGAAAGCACCTTAGGATCATCCAGTTCCAACCCCCCTGCCATGGGCAGGGACGCCTCACAGTAAACCATGTCACCCAAGGCTCTGTCCAGTCCGGCCAAGAACACTGCCAGGATGGAGCATTCACCACTTCTTTGAGCAGCCTGTTCCAGGTGGTATTTAGTTTGGTTATGATGTTTCATTATCTCAGGCACTGAAGGCCAGAAAACATTTTTAATGTTTTCCTAATTTTTCCTGTATTAGCTTTTTTATTAAGTTAATTTGTATGGGATTATTTTTGCAGAGTATCAGTCATTCAGAAAGATCTTGATAATTATCTCCTGCTTTGGCATATAATCTTTGGTAGTTATTCATTCTTATTTTATAGCTTTATCTCTCATGTGCAGCTTGAACTTGTCTGAGTGCTTGAAGCTTTAAAGTCTTTCCATGCAATTTGGATTGTTCTCCTGTAATGCTGATGATGGGGAGGTATTTACAGCTGAGTTGTAGGTTGTGGAGTCCCTGTTCCAACACAGATATTTCAGTGTTTGTGGATTAACAGGTTTTGCGTTCTGGGCTAATTTTAATAAATATGAAAACACCTTCAGTATTATGCTTGCAAAGTGGAAGCAAATGCATAGCTGTCATTTTCTTACTAATTTTGAGAACTCTTTGTTGTGGCTCGTGTAGCTCTTTGTAAGAGCAGTATTTGTCTGGCTGACACGTCTTTAAATGTTCTGCTTCCTTGTGGGGAGAAGCTTTAAAATCTCTTTGGTAACACTTTCAGGCTTTTAGTGCAAATTCCTTCATGTGTCTTAAAAAGAGCACAAAAAGTTTATTTCTAGTTGTCCCCATACCTGTGTGCCTACAGAAGGTTAGAAGTAGAGGGCCTAACTCAGAAGAGATACTGTGTTGAGTAAGGCCACACTGGACATGTTACGTACGGGCTTCTGTAGGGCTTTTGCTGTCTGGGTAAGTCGTATGAAGTCCAATGTGCTGCAAGAAACACAAAGCAAGGTTCTGGTTTGTTTTGCTCAGTGCTAAAGGACCCCTCTATTAAAGAAGGAAGTAAGTACTTGAAAATGCACAGCTTTTAATGTGTGCTTCCAGGCTGGTTTTCATTTGCGAAAACTTACGTAACCCACATAGAACGTGATGAAGTTAAAGATGCTTCTGAGCAACTTGAAAAGCTTTTGCCACGGAGCCTGCCAGATACAACAGCATCAATGAGGTTGTATACTGTAAATATATGAAGAAAATTGAATGCCTTTGACAGCTGAAACCATTTGTACTTCTCATTTGTGCCACAAGTTAAAAGCCATCTCCTTTGGTTGGGTTGCTTGAAATGTATTGCTGTAGGTTCGCCTATAAATTCTATTTGCAGTTCAGCAGAGCTTCGTGAGTCGATCTGTTGTCTGTGTGAAAGTGGTTATGTTGAAATGATTCTTAGTATATGGAGGTTAAGTACATTCTGTGCTTTTGACACTCACTATATATTTTTTGTAGGAATTCTGAGCATTTGACTGGTAATCTACTAGCATGCATTTATTTTGCATTAATGCTGGTATGTAACCCCAGATAGAAGGAAGCTGGCAGGTTTTTAGGCCAAACTGAGCTGTCTCCCATTTTTTTGCTGTGTTTTATCTTGGGACTTGTTTAACTTGGCTGACTGTGATGGCATGGAAATAGATTGAGGGGCTAAAAGCTTTTGGGCAATCCTGTGGTTTTTAAAGTCTAGTAGTACATAATAGCAATGAGTGTAAATATTCTGGCTGTGCTGACACAATGTGATATGGTATCTTTTTCTCTCACAAAGGCCATAAAAATACTTAAAACCTTGGCTGAAGGTGTGAGTAATCTGCAAGTGCTCAGTGTCAGGGTTTTGTTTTTTTATTATAATCAAGCCGAATTCAGTGTAGAGCTCTTCCAAACTCTCCTTCCTTTATATGCCGTAGTCCTTCTGCAACAGTTAGTAGAATAAATGTAAAAACAGGGTTTTGAATCTGGTTTAATGGCTCATTTAATAAATTCTGTTCTGCTGAGACTTCATCCGTGATGATTTGTTTATAAAGGTAAAGCTGCTATTTTTCCCCATGAGTAAATAATTGCTCAGGACAACATGAACTGTTTAATTCTGTTTGGCCAATGAGCCTTCAAATCAAAGGCATTCATTAAAGTGTTGTTTTGACTTTCTGAAAAGTCACTTTCAAACAAACCAGCAAAGTATGTAAACTTTTCTCATCAGAGTGACATCTGACCTGAAAAGCTGTGCGTGTTGGGACAGGTGACTGGACTTCACATTTCATTTTATGTGGCCTGTTCTATTAGGGTCATGTCAGATATTGCTTATTTCATTTCCTGACTTGCGGAAGGACTCGTAAGTGCTTGTTAAAGGACATTTGTAGGTTTTATGGGTCTTTTAAAATTGTTTTTTGTTTGTTTGTGGGGTTTGTTTTAATCCTGCAGGAACTTGGACTGCTAATGTGTAGTCCTGCAAATTTGGTTAATATTCAGCTTACTGCTTGACTGCATAACTGCAGTTTTATTGTTTAGAATCATAGACTATCTCAAGTTGGAAGGGACCCATCAGGATTGAGTCCATCTCCCTGCTACTAACAGTGCTGTCTAAAACTAACCCAAGTGACTGAGAGCATCATCCAGACACTCCCTGGGCTCTGATGGGCTCAGTGCTGTGACCATGTCCCTGAGGAGCCTGTTCCAGTGACCATCCACCCTCTCAGTGAAGAGCCTTTTCCTGATGTCCCATCGGAGCTTCCCATCCTGCCTCTTGGCTCTTTGTAGCTCGTTGTGGAATTAATTTTGGAAATTATTGTTTAGAAGTAGTGTGCAGCTGTTGTGACTCCGTATCACTGAATTTCATTGCAGGAATTAAGACCTTGTTGTATGACTTTCGGGTTTGGGGCTTTTCCTGGCTGCTGAGCAAAGCTGTTGAATACATGCCGTGGTCCCTTAGAGCTGGGCCTAGGTATCTCTTGTGTTTTTTACCCTGTATTTGTAACTTTTGTGCGTGCTTCCATCTTAAATGCTACCCAGTAAGCATTTGAGGTCACAGGTTAAAATAACAGTGAAATTCCTTCTTTCTGGACAGCTAGTGATAGATGCAGTGGTTTTGAATATTCTTGTTCCTAATTTTTACTGGCATATCATCACCCTTGTATGCTTTGTATGTGAATAATTTCAAGCTCTTGTCTCTAGAATGTTGCCGTTCACCTGATCTGAAAAGCTGCTCCCATCATTTTTCTTTATTCTTCTGTGCAGTTTAAATTGAAACAGTTTTTATAAATCTTTTAATGACGTTGGACTCAAGGCACTCCTGGACAAGCTGGAGGCACTTTCAAGAATCTCTGTACTTTAACGCAGTTGCTCTGGCTGGAGCAGAGCTCCCTTGTCCTCCTCAGCAGAAATGACTGCTTGTCCCAAGGCTCTGTCAAGGGAGTCGCTATTGCTCAGTGTTGTCTCCTGGTTTGTCCATGAGTTAGGACTAGAGGAGCTGCTTAGTGAAGCTTTGGACCTTGGAGTGGGGGAAGGACTTAAAATAAACTGTGTGGGTATCCCCTATAACCTCCTCTGCCTTCTGTCCTGGTTTTGTGAGAAGCATGTGGCAAAACTTACTGTTGTTGGTTTCAGTAAGAAGAGCTTTTCAGGCTTTTTAAGAGGTAATCTGTGTTCTTTGAAATCTGGAATAAACAAATTCATGGTCTCCGAGCAGCAGAGATACTGTCTGTGATGCTTCCATACCTGTAGTGTAATCAGCTTAGCTCTAACTTCATCGTTCAGTTTTACCTGTCAGAGCATTAACCAGGGCTTCAGCTTTCAGTTTATGATACTGCTGAGGAACCGGTTTATGGTTAGAACTCACTAAACCCGGTAAAAAATGTTTTAGGTGCTACCCATTTCTCTGTTTGGTTTCCTTTTGTGATAGAAGTTCCTCTCTGTTCATATGACCTGATGTAGTCTGGAGGAAGGTGGGTTATCCTGAGTATAGAAATCTACATTGGAAGAAATAAGAGCTCCTCTGTTTAAACGTTACTGAATAGGGCTGTGAGTCTTTGGGCTGCTCAGAGCTGATCATACATTTGTAATAATGTTGAATGGAAAAGCCCTTATGACCTTTTCTTATCTTGCTGTTTTTCTTATGCAAGTGAGTGAGTGCTGCTGCAGACTTCAGGGACAGGGATGGTTTTGTTTCTGCTATGCTGCTATTGAGTCAGAACTGTCTTAAACTCTGTCATATTCCAAAGAAATTATATCATTTGTATAGCTTAGATAAAAAAGCTGTTGATTCACTTGCTTGGTATTTAGGATCACTTCACAGCTGGGTGTTAACAGCATGACATCAAAGGAAGCATCAACTGCAGAAAAATAGCAATGCTGAGTAGTCACAGGGAAGTTAAACATGGAATAGATGAAAACTGCAATACTGTATGATGTTGTAAAAATACCTAATATCTCTTCCTAGGTTAGAAATAATTAAGTACTTTTTTGAGGAGTGAAAACCTGAAGCTTCAGAATTCTGCTCATGTCATATATCCAGTACTAAATCACTTCAGGATTTAGATTTATGGAGGTTCAAAAGAAATACAGGAGATGATGTGCTACCAGAAATAGCAAGTTCAGTTTGAATCATTGGCTGTCAGGCACAGGACTCACTTCAGTGATTCTTGCAGGCTTTTATTTTTTCCTCCTTGTAGGAGAACAGGAAGCTTCATAGCCTGGACTAAAATATCGCACTTCTGCCCTCACTAGGCCACCACAAACAAAAAAAAAGCCCCAAACAACCCCAAATTAAACAACCTAATAAGTCCCATTTTTGTTTTCCTAAACCCGTATTTGTTTGGATGTACAGTGTGAAGAGCTGTTTGCCACTGTAGTTTTGCAGAATGTGAGTTCTGTTGGCACGAATGCATTTTGATCTGTGAATAAAGGACAGAAAGCATAACATGTACTGTTGGCAGGTATCTAATACAGGTTGAAAACTGCCAAGAAACCTTTCATGTCACATCACCACTTCTGTCATTTAATTATGAACCTGAACCACATGTTTGAGTGTAGCAAGTAATACAAGACACTGACAGAACTGAGAAATTATGTAGGAATTAGGAATGCTTAATATACACATGGATTTCTAAGATGCAGTTCAACTTCAGGAGGAGAACTGGAAATGATTGGAGAAGAAAGATTAGAGCTGAAGCTTTCTACAGCCAGAAGTCAAAAAGGTGGCTTTATAGCAAGCAACCAGTAGATTTGCTTTCCTATACAGACCTGATGTCACTTTGCAGTAGTGAGAGACTGTCTTTGTATAGACAGTTCTGCAGTTCTCATGTCCTCAACATAAAAGGGACATGGAACTGTTGGGACAAGTGCAGAGGAGGCCACGGGGGTGATCAGGGAACTGGAGCACCTCCCGTATGAAGATAGGATGAGAAAGTTGGGGCTGTTGAGCCTGGAGAAGAGAAGGCTGCGTGGAG
>JAOEHY010044979.1:0-60353 GCA_025447955.1 Psilopsiagon aurifrons
GGTGAGGCACTGGAATGGGTTGCCCAGGGAAGTTGTGAATGCTCCATCGCTGGCAGTGTTCCAGGCCAGGTTGGACAGAGCCTTGGGCGGCATGGTTTAGTGGGAGGTGTTCCTGCCCATGGCAGGGGGATTGGAACTGGATGATCTTCCGGCTGGATGGTCCTTTCCAACCCTAACTATTCTATGATTCTATGATTAAGGAATATGCATGTGAACAGAGATGACATCAGCTCACCTCATCCAACATCCACTGAAAGGTCAATAAATCTCTCAGCTCAAGCACTAGAACAGGTTGCCCAGGGAAGTGACTGAGTCACCATCCCTGAAGGTATTTAAAAGACACACATATGTGGTGCTTGGGGACATAGTTTAGTGATGGACTTGGCAGCGTTAGGTTCATGGTTGGACTGGATGATTTTAAGAGTCTTTTCCAACCTAAATGATTCTATGATAATAATTGTACTGCTCTTTAAGAATCTAGCATTTCCTATCCCTGTTTTCTTTCCAAGTATATTGTCATTTATGGTTCTTTTCAACCAAGTGCAAAAAGTTTCCATATGATGCAGTGCAGCCAAATAAAATCATCCACATCTTCAACTGCAGGAATTCCCTCACTTGGGTGCATTTTCAGCATAGATGTTAGATTAACACTAATTGCCTAATTATTATGAAAGGATCAGAAGGAAGACAATCCTGGAACAAAACTTGTAATAGCTCTTATTAGTAAGTCAACTGTTGGAGATAACACTCCTATTTCAGGGTTTCATGCAGTCTGTGATGTTTACATTAGTGCTGCTTCTCTAAGACATTTTTGCTTTATCCACCAAAAGATCTAGTGCTGCTACTTGTGTCTCCAATTTGAGGTTTTGCACTCAAATGCTTATCCAACCTTTCTAAAACTATCGCAGTGTTTAGATGGATGGCATAAATTCAGCCTGAGATTTGCTTGGTGAGGATGAAGGACAGTCTGCACCTCTCAGATATTACTCGTCTCCTACCAGTCATCAGAGCTGAACATGAAGTCAGCTCTCCCAGAGTCTTCACATACTTTTTCACCATCAGAACCCTATTTGGTGGCTTTTTGTAGTTACAGGTTTTTCTCAAGTTTTGGAAGCCCTCACCCAAAACAAAACCAGGACCTCACTTTGGCAGAGTGAGCCAAAGTGGCACAATGATGATGAGTAAAGGGTGGGAGATGAAGTGTCAGGAGCAAAATCTCAGGTGGATACTTGTGCCTGGAAAGGTTGGAAAGCCAAGGTTGAAGAGGACCATACCAGGGGACACTCAGGACTGCAGTCAGAGCCCAACTCAGAGCATCCACATTTAATTCCAAAACCAGCTATGGCTAAACTGAGTTCAAAGTACTCCAGGTTCATTTTCACAATTAACTGCCATGATTTAATATGAATAATTTGATTGTTGGAGATGATCTGAAGTTAAGGAGCTGCTCAACATCCATTACTTTTACTACTGTGTTGGGAACACAGTCCTCAAGCTAAAAGAATTTTTCTCCACAGCAATCAGAGTTCAGGGCAGGGAGGCTCATTACTGATGCGCACTTCCGTCATTCTGGACTACTTCCAACGTTCAGTTCCTGCTTAGATCCCTTTGTTCATCCTGACTTATTGACAACTGGAGGGTAATTAGTCAATCATTACTTGGAAAAACTAGGAGCTTTCCTGTGTTTCTTTCCAATCACTTAAGCTGGCACAGAGCAGTACCGCATACCACAGTTTTGTACTTCATTCTTATTAAGGTCTTTCACCTCCTGCTTCTTAACACTGAGACACTGAACAGCTCCTTGGCTTTGTTCTAAAATAAAAGTTACATCACATTTGAGCTGATGCCTTCCAGCCAACCTCTGCCAAATACAATTTGCTTAAAACCCAAAACCTCTCTAGCCAAGCCTGGATGAGAAACTTGCAGCAAAAACTGCTTTAGAAATAAACCTCTGCTCTTGCACTTGGGAAAGAAATAAAAAGGAGTTTCACATAGGAACCAGAGAAAACCTGGCTCCACATAACTGGAGAAAACATTCAAGTGTATCAGGACACTTATCCAAAAGGTTCTGCTAATTAAAACCAAATGACTCCTTACAAACAGAGCAGCAGTTTAGCTGGGTTTGAGTAGGCAGCATGTGACTCTCTGCTTTCAGTTTCTGAAAATGTGACAGACGTAACAGACAGACGTTGAGTAAGAAGCCACTGCCTCCACAATGTGCTGAGGGCCAGACTTCCATTTCCTCATAATGGCACTGTGATTCTGAAACAGAGCATGAATGGGAAGGAGGTTTTTCTCCCTCAGTGTACTTACAGCCATGTTAGAATTATTCTGAAGGCCACAAACTGTGGTCTTCTGATGGAGGAAACCCTTCACTGGGCTTCTTTCAAGAGCTGCATTTGGACCGATTGGAAATAAAACCATGGATTTTAATCTTGGTGGTACAAATTTATCTTAAAAAGATCAGAAAAGCACTGAATGCGTTTCAAAGTCTTTCAGAATATTTCTTGTATGCACGAGGTGTTCTTTTCAATGCCATGAATTACAAATAAAAACCTTAAGTCCCTCCCTCACACATGCTAGTCACACCTCTGAAACCTTGCTTAGACCACCTAAATCATAGGTGGTTAAAATACCCTAAGGATGGCAATTGTATGAACTATCTCAGAATCTTAAAGTAGGGACAATAATAACAACAGCTACTTCTCAGGGTTACATTTTCATAAAAATGCTTGAAGTTCCTATGTAAACATCATTACCACCTTAGACTCCAAGCAAACTGTTTCAGATCAGAACTGTTCTCAAGTGATTACACCTCACTGGCGAGCATCCTCAGCATAAGCTTTGAGTATTCAGTGCCTCCCAGTATTTGACCTTTAATAAGGATGAGCCCTTTATGAAACTTTCAATAAAGATGATGCCCTGAAAGCTGCATTGGAAACACATTAATTGTGACACAAATAGGAAATAAATTCCACATTCTCCAAGGTTTCAAAAAGAGAAAAGGTAAGGCAAGGAGTATTAAGAGAAAGTGAACTGAAAAAACCTTGAACATTTAGGCATTAGGATGGGGAAAAACAAAACTACCTTTGTAATTCTTTATGAAAATTCCAGAGTCCGTGAATTTTCCATGATCCCTTCCAGACACCAGAACAAGTGGTTGTTTAAAAAAAAATAAACCAAACCAAACCCCAAAACACACACCAAACCCACAAAAAAACCCTACAAACCAACACCCACAACACCCAAACCCCACCATTCAACTGCACATGTTAATTGCTAAAGCTCCAGGTGACCAACAACAGTGCCCTTCCAATGCCTACTATAGACTTAGCTTGTCAGATAGCAGACAAAAAGCACTCTACTTGAAGGAAAAAGCACAGTCATATGTTATTGCTGGAGGCCTGGCAAAGGTGCATTGAGAGGCTTTTTTCTGTTGATGGAAGCCAATCTGTTGGAAAGCAGGGAAATCTGGGTTCTTGAAGTTCATTGAGAGTTACGTAGGTACCCAGCTTACTATCTGCCATATTTAGAAAACTAGTTCATTAATCTATTATGCATAATCAGTCTTTTGTGTGACCTCACAAAGGAGACAGAATAACAAGGGTAGGAATCTACACTAGAAGCTTGATAATAAACTAGTAGTCATTTTGCCTTCACAGGAGTCTCTGGAAAGCTCACAATTCCAGTCCTCCTTCCAGAGAAGGAAGTAAGCCTGGAGGTGACCCTGAGGAATAACTCCCCTAGTTGAAAGCAAGCCCAAACTACATGAGTATATTGGGATGGCAGTTGGTGAATACGCACAAGCGTATGGGCTGAAGAGATTCTGTTTCTGAGGAATGATATATGAGTCCCAGCAAAACTAAAGAGACGGGAGCCTGTGAGCTAGAGTGGTATTCCAGTAGTAATGACCTGGCACTGCCAGGACAAAAATGAAGACAAGCACAAAGGACACCAGTGCTGCAGACCTTGGTCAACCTCTTGCGCTGTGTCACATTCATAAACAATAACCCTTCCTCTGCACCAGACCAGTACACAGTACACCTCCTCATCAACAGATTCTGCTGGATGCTGAGCTCAATATCGTCTCCTTCCCATGACAAGCAAGTTTGCACAATGTGACTTTCTACCTGTCAGTCCTTCATTCTGGTCACATCAAATTAAAAACGAAAAACGTACCAACAACAAAGACCCATCTACAAGGCAAAAACTGACAACTTCCCAGATCGGATGTGACTGTGACCCAAATCAGGAGGAGAAGAAACAGTAATTCATCCTGGCACGCTAATTAATTATCATAACGATTGCTTATTGATTTTCTTGTGTTCATTCTGATACCTTACGAAGTACACTCATTTCATGCAAACTTCGCATAGAATGTCAGATGCTGGCAGATCTAAACAGATGCAAACACACGGGTAGGACAGGTCTCTGTTTCTGCAGAGGGGCAGGGCCAGGGCCAATCCATCCAACCCTCCCTCCCACTGAATCTCAGCATCAAGAGACTCATCTCCAGTCCCACTAACAGAAGCTAAATTTTTCAGTAATGACCTCCCAGTGAAGCAAACCAGCCCTTGCAGAGAGAAGCAATCAAATTGTCAAGGTTGTTCCCGAGCCGCTTCAGCTTCTCAAAGGCTTCCTGCATTGGCCAACAGGCTGAGCTCCCAGAGAAGTTATCTAGCAGGACATCTTCTAATTACAGAATTAATTACTGACGCAGAATAAACAGCAGAGGCACGTCAGGCCAGAGGTTACTATTTGTACAATTAGCTCTTTCACATCAAATAAACATTTACAGCTATTCCTGAACAGGGAATACATTATATTTCATCATATTAGGAAGTCCAACTAACATCAACCCTGGAACATCCCACCAGTACAACAGCCAAGTGAAAACCATTTACGTCCTATCTCTAAAACAGCACAAACACGCGCCACTCAAGTTGCTGATTTTCTTTTGCACGTTCAGGGTACCAGGAAGCATCCTCGCTGCAGAGGCGTTAGTCTCCTTTGCTGGTTTTTGGCTGCGTAACAAACTGGTTTCCAGTGCATGGTCACAGAGAAACTGCCTGTCCTTGAGATGGGCCCATAGCAGCTGTGCCACAGAGATCAAGGACAACTCTTCTGGACAGTGCCTTGGCTGCCTGCACACAGGGAAACCGATATGGTCTCATCGCCAGCTCTTGGCACAGCCACAGCAAAGGCCAGGGGTGAAAGCACCCTAAAGCCCAACCTTAACCGTAACCCTCACCCATGACATAAGAACTTTGACCTATGACATTCCAACTTAGACGTATAACTCTTGGCCTAAGACCTCTGAGCACTGACCTTCAACCTTTGAACCATGATCTATGAACTTTGACATCTTATATTTGGCCTGTGTCCTTTGACCTATGAGCTAGGACCTTTTGCATACAATTTCTGGCCTTTGCCCTCTAACCATTGGCCTGTTATCTCTGACCTATGACCTTTGACCTATGACCTTTGGAATATGGCCTCTGTTCTCTAATGTCTGAGGTGTGACCTCTGACCTAAGTCCTTTGATCTTTGACCTATAACCTTTGGTATCTGACCTATGATGTTCGACTCATGACTTTGAATCCATTAAATGTGACCTTTGACACACGACCTATGACCTTTGATCTCTGAACTTTTACATACAATCTCTGACCCACAACGTTCCAGCTATGAGCCTTGACCTGTGGCCTGGTGGCTTTGACCTCTGATCTTAATCATGTGAACCCTGACCTTTGACATACACCCTTTGACCCATGACTGATGACATATGGCCTCTGACCTATACAGTTTGGCCTATGACCTTTGGATTATGATTTCTGACCTATGGCCTGTGCCCTGCAACAGCTGATGGTTGGCCTATGACCCTTGACTTATGTCCTTTACCTATGAAGTTGGACATTTGACCTAACACTTTTGAACTTTGATGTATGACTCTTGACCTTTGACCTACCTCCTTTCAGGTTTTGAACCTTGAACTTTAACCTCTGACCTTGCGGTCTGACAGATGTAGCAGGGTGCCAGTCGACAAAAAGATTTTTAATTTCATTTTCCTTTTTACTGCAGCATTTAGGAAAGCTGTTACCGACCACGAACCGCGACTGCCGCCAGCGCCGCAGAGCACAGCCCACGCTCATCAGTCCTGTTCCGAACCACAACCACCACCCATGCCACAGAGCATGGCCCACGCTCATCAGTCCTGCTCCGAACCGCAACCACCACCCGTGCCACAGAGCATGGCCCACGCTCATCAGTCCTGCTCCAAACCGCAACCATCACCAGCACCACAGAGTATGGCCCACGCTCATCAGTCCTGCTCCAAACCGCAACCACCACCCGTGCCCACAGAGCATGGCCCACGCTCATCAGTCCTGCTCCAAACCGCAACCATCACCAGCACCACAGAGCATGGCCCACGCTCATCAGTCCTGCTCCGAACCGCAACCACCACCCGTGCCCACAGAGCATGGCCCACGCTCATCAGTCCTGCTCCGAACCGGCCCGCATGCGTCCCTCCAGAATGCACTGTGAAGTCCAGGAGAAGCTGGCAGATTTGAGCAGTTACAGACAAGAGAAGGCTGTTGAGCTCCACCACACTGCGAATCCACGCAGGAGGCAGCAGCCTCGCTGCACCAATGAGCCAGTACAGGCAGACACGATCTTGTCTGGAGGTTTGGGCTACAACTTGCCTCAAAAGTCCCCCTGACAACCTTACTGTCCGATTTTGCATAGCTGCCTGCTACAGGATGGATGTCGCATCTCTAAGCTGCTCATTCAGACTGGCTTGTTGAGGCAACATTCCTAGTTAAGGTGTACAGAACACGCACCACTGTACTGAGGAACCTGACAGTTGTTTACGGCTCCATCTCAGACACAGTGCTGCTTGCAGTAAAGACAATTAAAATATAGGTTTGTCAAAAAAAACCAAAACCCCACATTTGTCAAAGAAACAAACTGCTCTGGGACCGGCACACCCCCCAAATTCTGTTTTATCCTGGATTCATTTCTTACAGTTGGACACCCTTGTGTTCCAAAAGAGCAAGCCTGAATCAAAGCTTCCGTACAGCTGGCGCATCCATAATGTCTCTGTCCTTCCAATTCCCAGAAGCACAACAAACAAGCTTCTCCTTCAGCCTCCCCATATTGACCACTTACCTGTACCGGGTATACTCATTTTCATAAAACTACAATTGCTGTTACACCTCCCTTGTCAAACTGGGGCAATGGTTAGGAAGTTATTGGGAACATGGGAAGAGAGAGCAGCGAGCACGTGTGCACACACACACAACGTGATCAGGTTATCCTCATCTCCTTCAGCAAGCAGGCTAAAAAGCATCAGATAAACCAAACTGAAAATACACAAGCTCATACTGCACAGCTGAGGCATTCTGCACAGTGGCAGGGGCAGGAAACCAAATCAAAGTCCCTGCAAAGTCAGCACATCTCACATGAAACACAGGCGGAGAGCGCAAGTTCTGCAACCCCAAAGCCTTCAGCAACAGTAAGTGTTGAAGTCACCAATAAGTGAAAACTACAGACAAGCACTGGGCCCCAAACACTCCGACCATAGGGAAGTCACCATGCACTGACACCACTCAAAACCCCTGTGATGAACCAAAGCAAACACTGGAGCCCGTGCCTGAGGAGCTGCAGCGCTGAGCTAAGCTCCACAGAGAACCTACAGCAGCTTAACTGCTTACCCACTACAAGCCTGGAACAGTGCAGTACCACAAACCCCTTCCTCCACAGATGGATCCTCTAGGACAGAAGAATT
Organism: Psilopsiagon aurifrons; assembly: GCA_025447955.1. NCBI lineage: Eukaryota > Metazoa > Chordata > Aves > Psittaciformes > Psittacidae > Psilopsiagon > Psilopsiagon aurifrons. The sequence continues at coordinate 7,790 of JAOEHY010044979.1, forward strand.
AAAGAGGTACCCCAAAACAACCTACGAATCAACCTTCAAGAACGGAATAACTAAAAAGTCCTCTCTCCTTTTCCTTTTCAGTTATTTCAGACACAATGCCCTTGAACGCAAGGGATATTTCACGGAAGCATGTACTTGGAGGGAGTGGCTCAGTGCATTTAATAATGGATAACTGGATCAAACCAGTAGGTTTACTTGTGAAAAGCGATGAAGATTGGAGTGCACTTTCCATGTTCTGGAGGAAAACGTAAGTAATCTACTTAAATGAAAATCAATTTTAGATGTTCCTTTATGGTCTGTGGAGTTCCTTTCTTTTCATGCCGTTATACGAAAGGGATGTAATTCTCACACTGGCGATAGATTTTCCTTTTAGGAAAGCAGTGAAGGTCTTAAGGTCTTAATAGAATTATTCCTCAGGAATCCTTAGCTGCTATTCAAGCAGTTTAATTCAAAGAGTTATATCTCTCATTCAGAAAACTTTAACTGACAGTAATCACACCCAGCTATTTTTCTTACTAATGTATAACAATGCTAATCTGCTGTGACTTCTCTTTAGCCGGAGTATTAAGGGCTTCTTCTCCCTAAAGTGGCATTTAATAATAAAATATTAATGGTTTTGCATAATCATCTTGCACGTGTTGCAAGTGCTGAAGATCAGCTGCAACACTTCGCTCTCTTTTCTGATCATCAGCACAGACATGCACATCCTAACAGTGAAACAGTGCATGCTTAAGAGCTGATGGGACTCTGTTTTAGTATGCTTGTCACAGACACATGCATTTAATGCATTACATGGCAACATGCAGTCCCTGTGACAATCCACACACAAGGCTCAGCAGTTACACCTGACAACTTTCATGTCACTTTATATTTTGGAAGATCCAACAAGGCCTGCACATGGCAGGTATGGATCTCTAAAGCCATACAGGCTTAACATCACCTTACACCGGTCAGGTTCCACAAACACAGGATCTGGCTTCAGCCCATAATGGTTTAACCAGGGGAGGCAGCCAGTCCAGCAGGTAGGTGCTTGCACCGAAGTCTGATACATCAGTCCATTGAGTTAACCCAGGCACTGATTTCATCAGTCACCAAAGTGTTACAAGCAGGTAACTTTAAACAGACACTCAATACAAACTGCAGCCTAAGCCTATTGAAAAGCCTGCAGGGCCCAGCCACAAAAATGCTGAATTAGGTTGTGAAACACCTGTATTCATCCTAATTGAGTGCTGTTGCTAAAGTATAACAAGACTCCTACAGTATCACCACCTTTAATCAGAAATAGGGCACAGAAATCCAATTTCCTTCACTGTTTGATTTTGACCAGTCAAAGCTAAGAAGCAGGCAACAGAGCTCTTGTGATGCCTATAGGAATTATGCTTTTTGTACATAAGTTGTTCTCCTTTTACAAGATGCACTGATGCCTCTTTTTGTTTCTGATCCCTTTTTAGCAGAGTTCAGAGCCGCTCACTTCCAAGCCGTGGCGAGGCACATGGCAAATCCTCTTTACAGCTCTTGGAAACCAGTTGAATTGAAATACAGACAGATGCATCGCAGCCCAGAAAGAGCTCTTGGTCTCTGACATACAGCCTGACCTTGGATGAACTACACCGAGAGCTGCAGTAAGAAACTATTTAGAAAGCTGCTGGAAACAGTAGCTTTTCACGTCTGATTCCAGATGCTCACCTCAGACAACGCATCCCCGCATGGCAGTGCTGCACATCTGAGGCTGAAGGGGAGCCTCCTTCCCACAGCCCCTCCCTCAGGCTCACAGGGGGTAACGTGGCCCAATCACACTGGGAATTAAGCGGAAGCTGGTGAGGAGCTTTCCTTACTGGGGTATTCCAAAAGAAGTCACCACTTTGCAAAAATACCATTTTCTCCAGGAAAAAGTAAATCAAAACAAAACAAAGCAAAAAAGTGGGAGCAGCTCTTCTGTAGCAGCAGAGGCAGAGGTGGAACAGGAACACTGGCTTCCCAATGGGTGAAAATGAACATTCCAGCCCCCACTCTCTGCAATCAGCTCACAGGAGCTTCCCTGCAGCAGATTAAGCAGCTTGCAAATTCTTCTCCACGCTACCTAAAACCAATTTTTGCCTAGAAACCTTTCTGCCTTGGGTTTTAAGGGCTTTTCCCTCCCTCCCACAATTAAGTTCAAACTTTCCTTTGTAGCTTTTTGTTTAGCTTTGAAATGTTTCATTAATGCAAAGCACCTCAGAGATAAGAGCCTTTGAGCTAAAAATTAACAAGATTTCAGGTCACTGCATTAACATTGATAGCTTTAAAATAGTAACTACTCATCAGGTACACAACAGGGTATTTCGATGTGCAGCTAATACAGCACCAAAAAAAGTGTAACTCAAGTTTACAGGAAAAACCCAGATCAACTACACCCAAAGAGCCAACAGATTTCTATGCCTAAAATACACAGGGGCAGTGGCTGACATTGACAAGAGCCAGGTAGCTGGAGGCAGAGGATGGCATCCTCAGCCAGGCAGGTGGTGGCATCTTCATTTGAAGTCATGCTTTCCCTTCTGCAAGCAGGTCACACCAGCAAGTATTTAAAAAAGCAGCGTGAAGGGCCAGGAGACGCTACATAACCACAAGCAGATTTCTGAGTGTAATTTGGCTCTGTTTTGTATTACCCCAGGACAGATAAAGGGTTTTATTATTCCCAGCTGTCTTCCTGCTCTGCTTTTGCTCCCATGTGACATGTCCTGAACCTCTACAAACTACAGCATGAAAACAAATGATGCTACCCTCCAAGTCAGGCTGTAAACCAACACATCAGGAGCTACAAATGACAGCTACATTCCTATCTTGCACCTTATAAAGCTAAGGCGAACAGGAGTCCAAACCCTGACCAGGCTCCAAAGTTTACTGTCACTTGAGCTCCTCTGGTGATGTCCTTTCTGCAGAGCATTAGCCTCCTGTGTAAATGGAGCATGGCACTTCATCTCACATCAAAAAGCAGAACTGAGGGGGAAAACACTGGCTTTACGAGGAGAAAGCTAATAAGGCTAATAAGATAAAGCATTTGAAACAGTGACACTTTTTTATCATACTCTTTCAGTATTTATTTTGGTTAATATGGTGTGACAGTCTCTAATATGATCAGTCTTTCATACTCTACTGGTGACAACTAACGCTAATTCAATATGATTCTTATGTGATGGGATGGGTGGGAAAGTGCTGATGTAACAAAAGACCACGTAGACAGACCCTGACCAAGACACATCTAGTTTGGGGCTTTTTTTCTCTTGTTCCAGATAAATACATCAGGATCATTTAATAACCCTTTATAAAGTAGCTTTATTAATTTAAAATTATTTTCCTCATTCTTCACAGTTCTTTCTAACCACCAGAATGGGATGTACTGAATGCAACAAACAAGCGGCTTCTCCCTGCTTGGTTTTTCAGTGCTTATGTGTTCATGCTATTCCTCTTAACAACAGCTCTCCATCATGGGATGATATTTAACACATACTCCACCGTGAGCTCTCCACCCTGTTCACAGCCACTGCTCTCCAGACACAGCTCTCCATCCAGTTGAGCACAAGCTACATTCTTATTCCTAGACACATCGCAGGATCTTTAAGCTAGTTTAAAAGAGATTAATCCAGTTTGCCATGTTGACTGACCTCACATCAATCATTATTTACCACTTTGCCAACCTCTAATCCTTCTACAAACTTAATCAGAAGACTTTTTTATTTTACTTCCAGTGAAAAGCTAGAGCGCAGGACAAGCACGGGTCTCTGCAGAATATCCTGATTGCTACTTCCCATTACCTTTTGGTCCATTTGGAGAAAAGCAAAACATTAGCACTTCTTTCACCTTTAAATGATTTCACAAAGTTTGTAATCTGAAACACAATCTTCCATTAAATCTAACCAGTATATTTGAAAGAACTTTTAATTTGAACTTTGCAAATTAACCATGGCAAATAATCCTTCAAGCAGGAGATCACATCACCGAAGATGTCACATTACATTTAATTTAGTGAATATACTGAAGCAAGAATTCAGTATTTCAATGTGGCTTCATCAGAATAGGATCACTTGCGAAGGTATGTATGTATCATTATTATTCCTGGGAGCATACAGAGCACCAGATTAATAAGCACAAGTATGCAACATTTCATATCCTAACACTATCAAAACAATTAGTTGGCATTGATATCTTATGTAGGTAAAAAGCTTGATCATAATAGCAATATCCTTCCTACTCCTTTCTTTGGTTTATGCCATAGCAAAGAAACAGAAAAAAACCCACCTAATACCGTTTCTTCTCATCACTTGTTCATAACCTGGGAAGACAGCAAATACTAATTAGCAATAGAACCAATGCTACTGAAGTGACAGAATCTCCACTTCAGCAAATTACAGAATTTTATTTGATTGTTTTTTCCCCTGAATACAGCCCATGCTGCATGAACACAATCATTGTTTAAAAATCAATTGGACAAAGCTTACATTGACTGTAATGAGCTTTGGCTCAAATCCTGTGTTGATCTGCTTTAGCCCACAATAAAATTGAGCAACACAAAGAACTCTTGTATTTGTACATGTAACATTAAAGTCAGATTTGAAGACTCAAGTTCAGCTGCTAAAGCTGATGTTTGCCACAGTGCTGCAGAGAAGAGATCTACTCATTAGTATAAACACTGACAAGCTCCTTTTCAAAAGATACTACTGATTTCTGCCATAGATGAAAACGTACAACACCTTGATAACACATTTATTAGGAAAGCTGAGAAGCACAGCCATGTTTACATTGCTTTTCAGGGAACAAAATCATACATCTATTGCATTTACTTATAATATATATAAATCGCTACCTGACAGCAGAGAAAGATCTTTCCTCTTGCTTATCAGACCCTCAAATGCAGACAGCAGAGACAGAATGCATTTTTAAATGCTTGCAGTAATTAGCCAAATGCACTGTCCACACAGTCCTCTGTCTTTACATACGTGTGTAGTTTCCATTGTAAAATCTCATAGGCCACCACTCACCGAGACTGGTCTCACACTGAAACGTACTTCTACACTTCAATGCCTTTATCTGAATTGGTTTAATTCTACCTTGTACTTTCCCCAGTGGACAAAGATTTCACATTTGTCTCCTTGCCTTGGCCTTACGGGGCTGGGTATAACATTTGAAAAGTCTTCCATGAATTTAACCGATTGTGAGCCATGGTAGAACAGGAGCACCAGACGACTGATCAGGCAGGGGACGGCGGCCAGCAAAACAGAACTACTATTTTTATTATGAGAGCACACAGAAGTGCTATGCAGGCACTGCTCAGCTGTGCTAGGTGTTACACAGCTAGGAAACTGAATACATAACACCATGCTCCTCTAGCAGGATGAGATTTAAATGTACCTTAGAGACCTTCAGGATAGGTACACGCGAGGATGGGGGAAAGAAGAAATGATGCAGAGAAAGAAATGTGACAGGAAAGCAGCACATACAGGTGATCTCACGAGTCTCCAAACCAGGTTTGTCTCCAGGTCCTCCGCAACTAGATAAGGAAAGACTCGTAGGCACTTCAGATGCTGAAATTTCCTAAATTAACCACAGAAAGCCAAGTTATATGCTTCTTCAGGAGATCCTTTCAAAGATCAATTCATTATCTGGGAACCAAGCAGTCCCATGCTCTAGTCTTCTGGGTCTTTCTGCTCCCACCTGCAAAGTTAATAGCAGGAGTGAATAGGTTTTTAGGGTAAAAAGCCTCTCATCCATATGCCTGCTTACCCAGAGCATTTGAGGCCAGTAAGAAAACTCACCCGCCATGATTACCCCTGATGGCCTAAGGAAGTAAAGGAAATAGTATAAACCAGCAGGGAAAAAATGCCTTAAAACCAGGCATTAAGCATAAAAGCCTACATAAGAAAAGAGCTGAGACTGTCTGGGTATGTTCTTTCACCATAAATTAATGTTAAAATATTGAATGTTCTGAAAAGCAACAAGAAGTTTTCACTCCAGTTGATTTAACCGAATGTAACAACACATTAGTCACGCAAACTCCCACTCTCAGAAATGCTTTTTTCATCCTCTGAAAAAAGGTAATGAGAGAAAAATCTTTTTTATTTGTGCAGTTTCACTTCCTTGTAATTTTCATTTGTCGACTCTCATTAGTGCCCTCACCAGGGATCTCTCCTGCTATTCTCAAACATTTGGTCTCCTTTCAAAGAATGTTCCAGTGACATCCTGGGACCAAGATGGCCCTTCAATGGACATCTACACAGAAGCACGTGCAGCTTCAGAAGATGGTTAGTTTTCCCCAGTTCAGTGGGAAACCTTGGACACAATTAAAAGAGGACAGAGCATCACGATATGCTGCATTACACCAGATCAAGCACCTCAAAACCAGGCAGAGGTTGAATTTCAGAACAGACTTTTGCAACCCCAAACAAGCACAACATTCCCAGAACCTCAGGAGGGTAGGAAGCTGCTCCTCGGACCACAAAATAAACCTCCTGGGAATACATACATGTGCTGTGACACTAAAGATAAGGGCTCCGAAACAGAGAGATCTGAAAATAGTGATAATTTTTGCATTTTGGGGTAATGTCTTTACATTCTCTATTTTAGCAGATGCTGCATTCCTGAGCCAAGTTGAGGGTAGTGAGCAAAGCCCACTTCTTCAGGTTTACTGAGACTGAAGAACTAAGATGTGGAATTAAGGATCTAATTCCCCAATTCTTATGAGCCTGGAAACATGAGCTCATCCGTAAGAATGGGCAGATTGGCCTTTCATACCGTTTCTAGAAGGCCTATAATTAGCTTCACAAGAAGATCACATCTTTAGTAGGACTTGTTGAAACAAGCTGGGAGATGAGCAACTGAAAGCAAGTCATGGTGTGAATTACTGACAGCTCAGAAATCATTACATAGAGTTCAGGTGCTTGTACCCTTTTATATCCCACAGGCAGTGAGGGTCAAACTGCACAGGCCCCCGGGGCCATCTCCAGCTGGCTTAGCTCCTGGCAGAGCACATTTCAAGTACTCCACAGGGGGTTGAGAGTGACTCAGAAGCCCCTAATTCTCACTCCTTGAAACTCTATGAGGAAAAGCATGCTCAAGTGCATATTAAGGACCTGGTGCTCAGCTCTCTTTTACAAAGATGAACTTCAAAGCTGTCCTAGCAAGTGAGCAGGTTCCCTCTGCGGTACAAGGGCTCTGGATGAGGTCCTCCAGGAAAGGGGGCATCTTTGCATGCAAGTGCCCACACCAAGCAAAGACTTCTTCCACATAGCAAACTGAATACAAAAGATGGTGTCTCCTGGCAGTGACAGCAGGCAGCTAATGCCAGCAGAGCACATGACTATGAGCATTCAGCCTCAGAGTTGAGGCAGAGTTAAGAGAATAAATTATAATGGCCTTCCTACAGTGTATTTACAAATATTTGTTCCAGTGTTCTAAGAGTGTTTTCAACCATCACCAAGATCACAATCTCAGCCTTTAAAGATCAATAAAATATTTACATCCTTAGGTTAACACATTCTCTGTGCAGACTGCCAGTGCTACAAGATCCCCATAAGAATATTGATATTTGAACTATACAGACATAACTTTATTTCCTGTAGAAAAGTATATTAATACTAATTTATTTAAACCCTTTACCAAAGTGGCAGTTGGGTTTAATCAAACACTGAAGTAATCGGGTTATGTTGGATTTTAAACTTTGAAAATTCAACTCTAAGGTTTACCAAGGCCTGAATTTAGCAAAGCTATCATCATTAAAAACTGGTAGCATGTCATGAAGCTACGCTGGCTTCACTGGCACATTACCAAGCAGTAAACCTTTTAAAAGACTAATTGTCCATGCCTGTGTAATTCCCACAGTGCTCTGCACAGCGGGCCATCGGCACACAAGCTCCACATCAAACAGTGCCAACAGCACAAGGAGGAAAACACTCTAGTGCTGAATGGAGGAAACACACTGCTTGGTCATGGTACAAAACCTGCACGTGCCCCCAACGTTACAGCGATGCCAACGAGCACTGCACCCACCCCGCTCCTTTTAATCCTGCTCCCAAAAGTCCAGTTAGTTCCCCATGCGAGGAAGCAAAGGGGCAGCCAAATTCCTGCAGTGATGTGCCTGCAGAGAGCTGCTGTGAAAGCCCATGACTCGGAGCAGCTTGCTAAGTCCCTGGTGCATTTCCCAGCTTTGATTGCTGCTGGATACAGCAAGGCAAGGGGTGCTCCCACTGTCTCCCGCCAGCAAAAGTTAAATACTCCAAGGTCAGGCATCTCAGCTCAGCCGGAATGGGTCAGGCAGAGCCCCTGTGGGCAGCCTGGGGCAGGCATGCAGGGACCAGCCAGGAGCCAGGCAGACCCTCGGGTGCACCCCCAGCAGGGTCCAGCACCTCTGCCTGTCCTCATGGATGGCTCAGGAAAGCCAAGTAATTTCTGTATTTCTTTGCCTTTGATTTCTGTTTTACAAATCAGGAAGCACTGATGAAATCACCTCAGTGTTAAGCTCCTAGGTTTACAGCAGTAGGTCCTCTTCCCTTTTGCCTTACTAATCCATGTCCACGGATACTCCCAAGAGAGATACTTTTCAAATCAGGCACCCCAATAGGTAGTAGCTACCAAAGGGGGCAGATTCCTCACCTGTGAATTATCAGCCTAAATCTATTATTAGGGCCATAGGTGGCCTATGGTCTTCCTGTTGGACACCAGATCAGGATTTAGCCTTAAATCTCCAAAACAGTCGAGGAGATGGTTTGCACTACTGATGCAACAATCCCATATGTGGCACCAAAGACCTTGTGGTCCATCACTAATTATCAGCCCTCTTCTTTGCCTCTCCAAGACATGGTTCAAAGGTGAGGATCGAATAATAACCCTCCAGTCCATGGCCTGCAGGGCACAACATAGCACAGAGTCTGCAGCACAGACACAAAGAGCTGCCAAATTCAAATACAAGAAGCTCTTCTCAAGGAAAGGCTCACACAGACGCACTCACAATTATTTTTAAAACCTTTTCTCAAGCGTGTAGGCACAAGAAAGCAGAGGCAGCTGGAGGAAAACCACTACAGTGAACTAAACATTCAAGTTATCTTTTGGAAGGAAATCTGTCCCATTGAACTGAATTTTTCTCCTATTTAAAAAAAACCCTCTTGACAGAAGCAACCAAAATAGAAGACATCCAGAAAAGCTGAAATGCTTGTGACAGCCCATCAAATTGTTCCTCACCAATAAATGATCAGATTATCTGGGCTTGTACAAAAAGGTACATTCCTACACTTCCATAAGCTAATCATTCCAGAATATACATTTCAAGTGATGCACAGTCCAAAAATCATTCTTCTCAGACCATCAACAGTTTCTGTAAATGAAAACCTTTGAAAAGCATTAATAAGGACACGTGGAAATTAAAAAACGCCTACTGTCTCTGCTGGAGCTGAATGTATCATTTCACAACACCAATTCAAAATGAAACACTTCCTCCCAGTCATACCCTTGAAGGGAGGAGCTGTGTTCACACTGCCAGCCCTGCAAACAAACCCCCCGTGGGCACCCAGCTGCTTGCTCATGGCCAACTCTTAGAGCTGGTTGTGACATGGTCTGAAGATATGTAGGAACTTTTTGCAGTGGTGAACTGGGCTTTGCAGTACTCAGCCACCCCACAGGACAAGGTGCTGCCTTCTCACAGGTCCCCCTTGCTCAGGACCTTGCTCTGCCAGGGACTAGAAGCAGGTGGGGCAAAGATTGATGCTGTGCTCTTAGTTTCAGAAACTGGCACCCAGCGACTCCCTGAAATGGGAGCTGAATTCTGAGTACCACACTGAGCACATTTTGACAGACCTGTCCTCCATTAACTTAACCAATGAATTTTTAACCCTTCTACAGATTTGTTCTTCACAAGACACAATGAGTTACACAATATAATTTCATATCTCATTTAAAACAAACTGCGTTTATTTATTTTGAATCTGTTGTCTCAGTCCTCATCAAGTGCCTTCTATATCTTGTAGCATGGGCAATGATAAATACTTGTTCTTTAGTTACCTTCCCCAGTCAGTTATTCGTAACATTAAATGTAGGACAATAATTTAAAGCAAATAATATTTGCTGTTATTTAAAGTATGAACTACAGCCACACTCTTCTGATAGTGAAGGTAATGGAAGCTTTGCTTGAGGAACCCCACATAAGAATACTAGGTTTCTTCACAGAATCAGTTTTGCCCTACTGAAAATTAACTTTAATGAAAAAGCCACATAAGCCCTGGGGAGGTTGCCAGATTGTGACCTGAAGTTCACGAATTGTGTCTACCTTTAATTAAAACTGATCAGCTTTCCTCTTGCAATATAGGTTCCACACCCCACCTGCTTACCAGCTGTCTGTGCTGTTCAAGGGTACTGCAAATTTCATGAATCCCTGATATCACAAAACAGATTGCAACTACTTATTTGCAAACAATGATTTGCAAATCATAAGATTTCCAAGACAAACATGCAAAATACTTACTTAAAACTGCTCAGCTGAGTCTGTCAAACAGCTGAAGCCAAAGCCTGAGATTATTGAGAGTCCTTTTCAAATATCATATGAAAGTTGTAATGAATTTTTGAAATAGTATTTATTTTACTTCCAGTGATTCCCTACAGCTCAGGGAACCCATTTCACTTGACCTATCTGTACCAGCAAGCTACATGAGCAACCTTCGGTTAACATTGAAGAAATACTTAAAACTTTTTGTAGGAAGGGATGATTCCTTTTTTCACAAAGTTTTGGTAAATAAACCTAAACTTACACAGATCTCTTCCTTTATTCTCCTGGCAAACCCAGCCCAAAGTTGCAATAAGCCTCCAAGACATCCCATTTGCAGAGATATTCATCATTTCTCTTAGTAACACTATCATCTTTTATATCCACAAACATCGGTCTCCCAGCCGACTCTAACCTAGCAGAGGATCCCTCTCTAGCTCAATTCAAGCCTTTTCTCTGCATTACCCAAAAAAAAATCAGGGTATTTGCACTAATGAAGTCATAAGTGGCAAGCAATGGCTTTGAGAGCCCCTCTGCATCAAGGTGAACTTCAGCATAGATGATTATCCGGAAGGTTCACATTTAAGACCTATTATTGACCTCAGCAATGCTCATCTCCCCACAGGAACCATGGTCATTAATGCAGTAACTATAATGAAGAAGAAGAAGAAAGAAGACTTCTGAAAACCATAGCTCATTTTGTAAACATGAATGGATTTCAGAAGCTTTTGAAGGGTGCAACCATTAAAGATCAGTTCTAACAGCTTCAAACGATCCACCATAATGCATTTCATAAAAACCTTTCAAGACCTTTTTCAAGGTCCTCCTCTTCCATTGTTACAGCCCGCTGCTCTGAGGGCACTGTCAGCTTGGTAGGTGGATTTTTGACATAAGGTCAAAAATTTTTTATGACCAACAACAGGGGGCTCAGAAGCAGTAAAACATCGCTCTTTGAAAGCAGTAAATCAACAATGCCCTGCGCAGAAAGACTGCATGTACTCAGTGTGCTCTGCAGGAGACTTGTTTTAGAGTCAGTTTTATTCCCTAAGTCATCATTACACACAACTCTTCACCCCAAAAAAACCCACCAAAATAAGAAAACAAATAGAGAAATCAGGGTAAGTCCTCCCATACATCTCTGCATAGCAGAGGACTGTCCAGTCCCACAGCCTGAGGGCATGAGCCATGGGTGTGCCTGCCTCGGCGGAATCTCCACGTTCTCTCTTGCTGTCTATAGCTACCAGTCCCCAGGTCCCTCTTCTACTGCCATAGCAGTGTCAGCAGCCAGATTTTGGTTTAAAGCACCAGGTCACTGGTAGATACAGAAGAAAAAGAGAAGGAGGAGGGGATGGACCAAGCCCAGAGTTCACAGCAGAGTCTACACATCTCTGACAGACAAAACACAATATGTTGGTTTATGGCCCGCGTTTTAGATCAGAAGTGCTCTCAAACCCACTGTGCATCTTTGGACAAATGACTGCATCTCTCCACATTTGTTTCCCAACATTTCCCCTCTCCATGAGACACTGGGCACTGATGGCCCATTGCAGAACAGTGCAATGCATTAACTTTGAGTATAATAATGCAATGTATTAACTTTGAGTATGAAAAGGCAAGCATAAAACCCCTGCAAATCACTCCTTTTCCCTTTGAAGCATGAAATTACAGGAACGGGAAATCCTTTCCTGAAGTATCTCTGCACTCTGTTTGCTTTAACGATTCAATCTTTTGACCACCTTATGGTCCCCTGAATAAAATAAAAATAAATGGCCTCAAACTAAGCACTGTGGGTTTTCTGTGCTAAGTTTCAGACTGATTTTAGCTGTAACAAAGCAGGAAATTCCGCTTTAGAAGGGGGGATGACTTAAAAACTGCTGACACACGTGAATGATAACAAATAACTGTGTTCTAATTGACAATTCATGAGGATTACGGAAAGGTACGGTGTCCATAGGTCCTTTCCTTTCTGAATTCCATTTCCTGCTCATACAGATTCTTGAGGGCCATGATACCTGCAAGTGGGGTTCTTATTGGCACTGGAAAACAAAGCACCAAAATATGGGCAGGTACAGGCATGGCAGCACTGGTACTAAACGGCAAAAACAATATTGCATTAATTCTTCAAAGTTTTAACATTTAGGGCTATCTTGAGCTGTTAGCTCTGCCGGAACACACACACTACTCACATTCAATGATGATACAAAGCATTCATAAACCCCATTAAGTTAGGGCAGGAATCTCAAATACAATTACTGTTTCCCAGAGGCAGTCTGCAATGACACCAGGCCCCTGAATCCTGACAGTCACTTCAAAAAGCCCAAGGAGTCAGGCAGTGGAGCACTGTGGAAACTTGCCTCCTTCCTTCCCTCATTGAAAACTTTCTACCACCCTACAGACCTCAGCGCTGCTTTCAGAAACTATTTTCAACATCCAAACAATGCAGCAAGTCCATAAACACACACTCAGCCATCAACAGCTTGCTTACAATTAAACAAAATCTGCTGCAAATGCTTCGCACTCATGTGAGAGAATCTCCTGGAGCTTTAGAAACAGTACCACAGACTGTTACTTCTGTACCCTTGCTTTTGGTTTGTTTTCCTTAGGCATCTATCACCAGGATACTTAAGCATCCAACAGATACAGATAACAACAAGTTATAAAAGGGAAAACTGAGATGAGAAAAACTAACAATTTGCCTGAGATTTCGTAACTAGGACTAGAATGGAGTTCAGCAAGGTAATACGGTGTGAAAGGCTGTGCAGAACATCTGCTGTTGTGGTGCTGCTAAGCGCATTCCCAGCTGCAGCAGACACACGCATTCTCAGAAAAGGCACTGTAGAAGAGGTGCTTTGTGCTTAGTGTCAGTGACTTGTATCAACCTCGGGAATGAAGCTTTTGCAGCCTGCCTCGCTTACACAAGGGATACTCTTAAAAGGAAGTAGCAACAAGACACTCTCAGCTCAGTGTAAATACAATCAAGGCTTTTAAATGCAGAACAGTGCTTTTCAAGTGAATTATTTTTTTAGGTTCTGAGCACTAATCCTACCCATGCACAGGCCTCCACACACAGTATCTGAAATGTATCACATTTCACAGATCCTTCCCAAAGCTGCCCGTAGGACTGGAGAAGAGAAGGCTGTGTGGAGACCTCATAGCAGCCTTCCAATATCTGAAGGGGGCCTATAGGTATACTGGGGAGGGACTCTTCATTAGGGACTGTAGTGATAGGACAAGGGGTAATGGGTTCAAACTTGAATAGGGGAAGTTAAGATTGGATATGAGGAAGAAGTTCTTTACTGTGAGGGTGGTGAGGCACTGGAATGGGTTGCCCAGGGAAGTCGTGAATGCTCCACCCCTGGCGGTGTTCAAGGCCAGGTTGGACATAGCCCTGGGGTGATGGTTTAGTGTGAGTTGTCCCTGCCCATGGCAGGGGGGTTGGAACTGGATGATCTTAAGGTCCTTTCCAACCCAAACTATTCTATGATTCTATAATTCTATGATTGTCCTGAAAACAACTGATCAAAGTGGTGTCAACCCTCTCCAGCAATCCTGTATTTACTGAGACAGATGTGCCCCCTCCGCAACATCTGGGCAGCACATCCAGGACCAATCCTGGCAGAGGATGAGTAAGTCAGACCATGAAGGTGCTCTGCGGCAAGTAAGAAGTCCTCAAGAGATGGTGGAGCTGAAGGGTACCAACAGTTCAGCCATCCATGACAGATGACGTGCTCCACTGGCACACCTCTCACCAGCACTGCCATGGCGAAAGATATGCCATGAGACTATTGCTTGCTTCTTCTTCCCTCTGTTTGCAGTGAGGTATTTGTCTGCTGCTCCTAAAGCAAATGGCTCATTTTTAAATAGGAAAGAAGGAGACAGAGACAGTGGTTCATAAGAGGAACATGCAATTAAAACGTTCAGATGCATTAAAGGCATCTAGGAAATTATTCATGTTTACTGACTTCTTTGATCACTTAGACTTTGGTCAGCCTTGTGAATATGCACTTGATTTTAACACTATTATCAGTAGTTTTTAAAACTATGGTTTCCTAAATTGCTAAGAATAAACGAAAAGCTTGGACTGAAAAGCTTGTCAATTAAATATACAGCAATCTATCCCCCCAGCAAATGTATATAATTTAATATAATAGCACTGAAATAGCATTTCCTTTGCTCAAGTTGGTACTTACAAGTCTAGATGGGTACAAAGGTTTCATTATCTAAATGATATGCTAACACTTTCTGAATTTCACAAATTATAAGTTAGCAGTAGCTTCTATTGTACTGCAACTCATTTCAGTACAAAATCACCTTGTACAGAACCAGCAGTGGGATTTCAATTGTTTCTGACAAACATTCTGTATTTCCCAGAGTATGATTAATCCGATGCATTAAAAATAATCAATATTTCATTTTTGCCTGGTACTTCATAAGTGTTCTTCCTGGGGGCTTCCCAAAAAGGTTTCATTTGCTAACGAGGCAATTCGACCATGAGAACGTTAGTCATTAGACCAGCTGTAGTAGCAAAGAAGCATCTAAATTTGTACTGATCTTAGTAGTTGTTTGTCAAACAGATCATCTATTGTTCATGTCTACACTTCCCTGACTTCTTAATTGCTAATGTACATGCTACTACTAATTTTACAGTACTAGTAAATGCTGTACAGTAATAAATAGGTCAAAGCTTCTTTCTGACCTTATGAGTTTTGGTTCTTATGGTTGCATAATGAGTCATTTACCAGCTACAGCACAACTTTGTATTACACAACAGACCACAGTGAGTGAAGAAGCAATTTTCTTCACTCAGCTCTGCAAGTGGGGAGACTTGCACTTGTCTGAACCCTGAATGGGGCCTTGAGTGGGCAGCAGGAAGTGATCAGTATGTCACTTCTGCTGAAGTTCGGGGTTTTCAGGTCCTACATCTTGTTCCTTTGCTGCTCCATGGCGACAGAGAAGGCTTGTGGCCATACTTGTCTTCTGCTGCATTAGTGCTACGAGGGCTGAGTGGCAAACACCTTATCTTCTTGAGGCACAGTAGGAAAATGAGTTTGTTGGACATGAAGGACTCATGCTTGAAAATATTGTTGAACTGGTGCTTTACCTTAAACATTTAACATTCATAAGCATCAGAAGAAAAAGCAGTTAAAGAACCTCCCTGAGAAGACCAGGGAGAGAAGAAGCAATAGATGCTAAACTCAACAAGTCCATAAGGCTACTCCAGCACATGGGCACTTCACCAGAGAAGCCCTGTGCAGTGATTTTCCTCCCTGAGCCACATCTGGCCTCAAAGCACAGTGCTCTACAGCTGTGCACAGCCATCCACCAGCATCCAGCTCCTGCCAGAACAACTCAGTGGAGTCATTGTTTGCACTGTGCCAGAACAGCAGTACTAGGTTTAAAAAAGTGAGGTAACTTTCAGACACATGCATTTGCAATTCATGACTTCTTTTCACAGGCCTGGCTGCTGTCCAAAGAGGTTTAAAAACCAGATGTGGAAAATAAGATTGCTAAAATCATTTGGCAACTTAATAAAGGGGTGCACCATGTTCCCAGGGTAGATTTTCAATAACAGAGGACAACAAACACATGAGAAAATGTTTTCAGGGCAAAGGGGAAAGGCTTTGAAAATGTAGCATCATAGGAGAATAAAATAGAATGCTTCATTTATGTGATTTGGTTTTTCCATGAAGTATTTTCATCTATCTTCATGTAAACGTTCCTGAGAAGATTGAATTCTTATTTTATGGGGTGGTGGGGAGGGCACAGGGAAGAGAAAGGTGGGGGAGGGAAGGATCAACCTCAACTGCATATGATTTCAGTTGTGAGCCCTGTTTACAGTGTCTTCTCTCATTTCTGGAATATCAGGAGCCATAATATACAGTCACAATACTACAAATAGGAAAAATATGAAAAAAAAAAAAAAAACCCTATGACAGTTAATATAGAACTGATTTGTAAACCAGGAATAAAATGGGAACAATAATGCAAAAATCAAGAACAGAAAACAATCTCAAACAGCATTTGCTGTCAAACACAATGTAAAATCCTATTTGGCCATTTTCCAACCTAGTTGATTCTACGATTCTAAGTACCGTGAGATCCATCCTGGATCCAACAGACTCTGTCAAGATAAGCCGCACCACACCTCTCTGCCTCTATTTGCCATCCCAAAACTTTGTCTTATTTTTCCTTCTCTAGATGTTTTTCCTGAAACATCAAACACAACACAGAAATGCACTCTACAACATAAAAAACCAAAACACGGCGAGACATCTCGTAAAGAGCCTGAAAGGTTCCTGAGGGGTCAACAATCTGACACATGCAACTACAAAACAAGCTCAGCCCAAGGCAGCAGCTAAGAACGGGCCCCACTTCAGCTCCAGGTATGGGAAAGGCAGGAAGAGATGAGAGCTGCATCTAAATGGCTGCTCAAAACTCAGAGCTGCTGGAGCCAGTGCATTTCTGGAGAACCCAGCCAAGGGGACAGGTGATAGCAGTGGAGCCACTGCTTGGACTCTCCTTTTTCTTGGGAAGGGATGCAGACGAGCACAAGAAGGAATCCCCATTCAGTCCAGGGAAGGGGGCAGGAGCTGCCTGCTCCTCACTCAGTGCCAGCGAGGGTGCTGAGCCCCTTTACAGGCATGGCTGCTTTCCAGTGCCCTTCCCAACACAAGAAGAGAAAGAGCAGCAGCTCCTTTAAGCAGTTCCCAGCCCACAGCCAAACACAATGACTCTAAGAAAGAAAAGATACAATTACAGGCGGCACTTGGGACAAAAGAACACCACTGAATAGGCAACAAAACCAAATCAGTCAGAAAACCAAACCCAAGCCACTGCTCATGGCCAAGCCTCAAAGCCCATTCTCCCAAACAGCAGCGGAGATGCAGTTACCTGCGTTATGTATGAGAATGGAAGTGACACTTGAAAATGCAGTGTATGAAATTATGAATCCAGCTCAGCAAAATAAAGGGCTCATCCCTCAGTGGGCATAAATTGGCAGAGCATCACTGCCACCTCTGTGGCCCCATCTGTTCATGAAGAACTGATGACAGAAAACCATGAAAGCAAACACAGACACACATAAAACACACAAGAGAGGAAAGAAAATCCTCATACTGCTGGAGAAGGGTTATGATGACCCCAGGAGAGAGCTGGCTTGCCTTGAGCTTCACAAGCAATGTATAGACACTTGGTAGTTAGAGAACAGCCTGAACTGGTAATGCTCGCTAGAGGAATTTTGTGTGCCAATTAGATACTCTAAGTTTATATCAAGATTATTGTCACCTATTTAATGGCTCATTGATTTTTGGAGCCATACCAATTTTCTCTTTCTGTTCAGTTAGTTACAGTAATGACTAACCATAAAAATTAGATAACATGCTGAAATGTGATTTTAAAACATCTGTGCATTTGATAGCTCTACTTTAAAGTGAGACATGAGTTAATATCCCCCTGCCTTACCCCACGTTACCACCTTTGGCCTACATGGCTCCAAAGACAAAGCGAGACGAACTGAAATGCACAGCATGATTAAAGATTTCCTACAAACTCTCAGCCATTTCTTCTATGGTCCTTTGAAGCACCATGTAAACACACAGTCAAAGAGTCCAGTGTTTTTTCTAGCTGAACAGCTGAAGAGTTGGTTCCCAGGGAAAGGCTCCAGCCTTCTCTGGAATCATTTCTGAAAGATGTCTCAGAAACATGCATGCTCAGAAGCATCTCTGTGCCAGTCTCCACATCCCTCCTTCAGAACTGGTCAAAAATCATCCCACTGTAACACTTGCCATCAGATGAGCAAATGTACAGCACCTGATTTCTGCAGCATTGGACCCACTTTCACATTTTTATTCAGACAAAATGGAGAATATCTGGAAAATGCAAACAAAGCACCGCTTCTCGGTACTTACCTGGCAGTAGGTTTCAGTTTTGCATTTCAAGGAGACATTATTCAATTCGCTAAATTTATAAATTTAAAAAAATCTAATAAAAAATTAAACAGAAAACCTCTGAGGAACAGTCTGGGGGGTTATTCAAATCAAGCATTCCAACAGAAAGAAAGAAAGAAAAAACACAAACAAAACCAAAGCAAACAACAAGCCAGACTTTATATAGCAAAGAAAGTTCTTACTGGTTTTTCCTCTTATGCAGAGTACAAAAAAAGTTAAAAATCTTAAAACCTATTTTCCCTATAATAAAAAAAAAAAAAAAGCAGGTTAGCAAATTTCAACCCTTTGATTCCCATTCTCCTTTGATCTTGCTATTACTTCCCCCTGCCTTATGGAATCACTCCTTTACATATTTGATTCAATAATGTTACAGCGGTTCAGGGCCATGGACAGGCATCCTGACACCATTTCTTCCCAGCACTGCCTATCTACCCTCTCTCTAACCCAGCAGGGTTCTGTACGTTCATGTCTGCAGTGAATGCTCACCAGGTTTTCAGCTACATTTCTAGCTGCTGTAGAAAACCCCCAAAATTCAGATGCAGACAACTAGAAGGGAGATCACCAGCATTTCTGAGGTGCTCAAACCACAATTTCACTTTTTGCCTGTTAGAAGGCATTCCTTTTCTTCTGAAACATGGCATAACTTTCTCTTGGAAGGAGCGCAGAGCACACTGTACATAAAATCTCACCCAGCACACAGATCCATTCCTCAGTAGACACTGGAAACTCCACACCAGGAACACGCCAGCACTTCACTGTCCACCTTTTTGCGTACCGTTATCTTGCATTACTGCTTTCCCTCTGCAATAATCTCAATGTTTACCCTTAAAAATAAGCATCTCTTTGTCCTTGGTTACTCTTGTTTATCCTGGTTCTGAAACTCTCCCTTTTTTAACTCCCAGGTTTTTTATTGCTATGTAACTTGGGTGACCCTTGGGCATCTGTTCAAACATCTCTGAACACTTTTCCAGTTCCCACCTGTGTCCTCCGAGGTGTTCTTTCATTGGATTTCATGGAAGGACTTTCACAACCTCATCTGTCCCACAATAATTTATTTGTAGAATTTCATTTTAGCAGCAACTGGTAGATCCAACCAATATTCAGAAGTGCTCCAAGGGTCTCCTCCATTTTGCTGCATCTCCTCTCAGCACCCCAGGCCTGCAAATCACTTGGACACAACTTCTCTGTAACAAAGTATGAATAGTTTTGTAGACTATCATCAGTTCAGAGCTCTGAACCTCTCATACCCCTGCTCCGACTGAAACATGTCAGCCACTGATAACACAAACCTTTCACAACCTATACATGCCCACCACAGACTTACCTAAAAAATACTTACAAATGAGCTACAGGCCAAAAATTACCCGCTAACATACTTTGGCAAACACTCTTGAATGAAACTTTGAAGAACACAGCTTGGTGCTGTCAGGCATTTCACATGCCCCATAACCAAACCCACTGGCCTTCTCTGTGGCAAGGGCACATTTGCTGGCTCACAGTCAACCTGGTGTCCACCAGGACCTTCAGGTTCTTTCCTGCAAAGCTGCTTTCCAGCTGGGCAGCATAAAGTGATGAATGATTAAGGCTGAGCTCAAGGCTTTCACACCCAAAAGGGTACATACTCTGCACACCGCAAATGAGCCCTTAGTTCAAAAGTAATTACTTCATTTTGCTCATAACCCCTGACCCAGATGGTCTGGGTAAGAATGGTCCCAGTTTACTGAATCACCTGCAACTTTGGTAAGACCTGTGGTAAGCCCTTCATCAGCCACTGTATGATTGCCTTTAAAATGTGTATGTGGCCAAAACACCTTCTCATGTTGAAGAATGAATCCATCTACCATATTTGTGGAATAGTGGCTTTTCATTACCTGCTGCATATCATGTAGATAAAATTAAATCCTTTGTGAACCAACTTCTTTGCAAATGTGAAATCAAAGCAAACAACATTAAGTTAAAACACAGCTGATAATATGGCATTAATTTCATTGCAAGGATGAGGTTCAATTCCTGGTATTTGATTTTCTCCAAATAACAGATAGTACCTATTTACTAGAGCTAGAGGTAAATCATTTTTCCAATTCCCTACTGTTAAACCACACAAGCACACAATAGCACAATCTTGCTGTTTCATTAAAAAGAGGGTCAGTATTCCAGTTACCATTCTTGTTATCAATAAGGTAACTTGGCAGTCATGAGGCATATGCTGAACATCCTGTGACTCCAAAATGTTAAAACATATCGTTCTAATCATTTTTCCACTCCTTGCTAAGTACCACTGCAACTCAGATTGCAGTGTCAGCTGCCTAGATAAGGATTATATAACCCAGGGAAAAAATAGTGTGAACATCTAACTGCAAGTCAGCATGAAAATAAATGACTCAAACATGGAAGAATTCCGATTTTGAGGTTGGCACCGCAGGTCACATCCGGGTCCATTTCGGGGCAAAACCTGCACGTTCATTACCAAGTTGAAAAACAAAAAACCCCAAACAACACTGACACTAGTTCCTGCAAAGAACAGATACATTGCATTGAAAGAGTCAGCCCCAAGATTGTGGTGTCATCCAAGAAATAGTAGGAACATTATCAACAGAGAGGAGAGTTTTGGTAGCTCGTAACAGCATTACATACAGGGCTTACTGATTTTCAAAGAAATAACTGTGTAGAAAGGAAAGCAGCCGAGGGAGAGCCAATACATGAAAGAAAAACTGGAAATCCTGCAGTGTGGAGTTCTAAAAATTTAAGATAAATTCGTTTTGAGAGGAAACCGTTTGCAAATTCCACGAGACCTACTCGAGCCACAGTACAGAAGAGATGACAAACATGGCTGTTTCCTGTCACAGGATACAAGATGTTCTCAAATGCATATAAAAAGTGGATTTT
The DNA here is from genome assembly GCA_025447955.1 of Psilopsiagon aurifrons. NCBI lineage: Eukaryota > Metazoa > Chordata > Aves > Psittaciformes > Psittacidae > Psilopsiagon > Psilopsiagon aurifrons. The sequence goes on from JAOEHY010044979.1 coordinate 29,123, forward strand.
AGAATGAGACAGGAAGCTGCTTAAAAAGCTCCAGACCATTAGGATTAACCTGTGACGCTGCATATCAATATTGTTGAAAGCTCTAGAACAAAACTTAGGATAATGAAAATAAGATCCTGCAATCCGGACAGCAATTAAGTGCCACTGTCATGAGTGATTCCAACATTGAGCCTTGTACTTGCCAAAAACCAGTTCAATTTTGCCTCCTCAGTAAATAGATCACATCTCGGAAGGGAAAGGAAGGGAGAGTTCCTTGATAATGTTACTGTTGCCCCCATCTTCATATTACTTTAGCACTCAAGAGTAATCTCTTTCTCATGGAAAATTTGCCATTAAGCAATATGCTTTCCAGTGGAAGAGTCACTGCTATTTGTGTGTTTTCAAAAGTGGAGGTTCTAGAGAACAACTGTATCTATAAATACATTGTTCTGAAGCAGGTGGGCGTCACTGCTGAACCTTCCCAACGGCAGCAGCAAACCCCTAAGCAACAAACTAGCTGCCAATGGAAATACACAGGAAGGTTGAAAGAGAGAGAGAAGAGAGCCTCAATCGTCTTTGCCAGGTGCAGGGTAAAATAAAAAACACAGGACAAGGAAGACAAGATTAAGATAGAGGAATTTGAACAGAGGTGTGGGTGGATGGAGAGACTGAGTGTCATCTTTGTGAAGCAATATTTGCTTGGGGAAACATGAAGTTTAATGGTTGTATTTAGTATTTTGATTAACCTTGTCCCCTAGGTGCAGTCTGACAGTATCATCTACAGGATGGTAATGTTCATATCCAAACCCATGGAGTTAGACTAAGCAGCTATGGGAGCTTAAGCCAGATGGGTAAGGAGCAGTTAACAGGCAGGAGGGGAAAGTGAAGTGGAAAGTAGAGATTTGAGGTGGACTTTGATGGAATCAGAGATGCAGTAAATAGATTTGAGCAAGATGTTCAAGTCTTCAACTTCATTATGAGCTAATGAAAATCTAATGCTGGGTAGCTCACTGACAGCAATGTAAATCCTTCCGAGAGTGAAAGGGGAACAGAGAAAGAGCAATTTGCTCCAAGTTTTACATCAGTGAGGGCTTCTCTCATTCATGTTAGTCCATTGGGAAATGTCCTGCTCCTCTGATCACCACAGCTGGGTGACAGCTCCCTCAGAGGGCTTGGGGGCCTGGGGACTTCCCAAGTACAGAGAGATGTATTAGTCTTCTCAGGAACTTCTGGAGTGTATGGAGGCACAAGAAAGGCAAAGGCATATTTAAGGAGCAACAATAAAGGAAACTGCATGAGTGAAGCCCAAACTACTAGCACTTTAGAGCCCTAACTGACATGTAACACTAAATACATTCAGAACCTCTCAGAGAACTGGTAGGCAGCATCTTGTCAGACACCTCTCTGAAGAGCAAATAGGAGCACAGGAGCCAGCTGATCTTCAGGGATTACCTTCCTGAAGCAGAAGCACAGCCCAACCCCAAGCAGACATGGCTGAACCAGCACTCCAGACTGAGCTGGAGAGCAAAAAACAGCAAAGCCAGGGGCAGGGATGGGCTATCCAGGAGGAGCACAGAGGCACTGCCAAGGCAGGCAGGGACAGAATTAGGAAAGCCAGTGTCTCACGTATCTTCCTAAGCTTTGGCACTGCTTTCCATGGAAGCGTGTTGAATGTCTAAAAAAGTTCAAAAAGAGACTGGAAAAAATAAAGGAAGAGATGCCACAAGGACTGCTACAAAAACAATCCTTCTGATTCAGGAAGGCTCTAATGCACGAGTTGCTTGTGTCTAGAAGAAAGCTCTGGAAAACTGCCACAGGTGCCTTCTGCCTTCTCACCCTCATTCATGTCCATCCATTACTGACCACCATCATGGGTAAGACACTGTGCAAGTGCAACCTGTGATCTGGCATGGAATAGTCACCCTTATGTCTGTGCTCCAGAGTGCTGTACCTGTACTTGCTGGGTTTGTATTTACTCACATTTGGAGGTCAGCCCCATCTTCCAGCATGAATATTTTTAAAAACAAAGATGACAGGAATCAGCACAGGAGGGAAGGCATCTCTGTTCTCATGTTGAAAAGACATCAAGATCTCCTAAGATAGAGTAGCATGCCATCTGAAACAGTTTTTCCTCTGAAGCTGTTGACCTACTTTGTTAGCTATACAATTTCTTACAAATTTACTATATTATAACAGCTGTGTTCATGCTGTTCGAGTGTCAGCATTTCTATTCTAAACCCCATTTTTTACACACTTCCGTAATAACTCAATTATAAAACTTGGGTAAAATGTGGCTCTCCACAAGCATTTTCCTCTCCAAAGTATATTTGACCATCCACAAAAATGCACCATTGCAAAAGTGCCAAATTGCCCACTTGGGGTCCAATTTGTCCCCCAGAGCGTGACAGGACTCTGCCTGAGGGTGGCCTGGTGCAGACATCTGAGCCCACCTGTGCCCTCTGAAAACAAAGATCTGCTCTTATCGCTGACAGGCTGACAGCAGACGTGCAGTGTGTGGCCCTGTACCGCTGCTCTGTGCTCCCTGGGTGGGTTTGCGCAGAGCCGCAGCACACTGCGGAGCAGCACGGAGCTGGTGAGGATTTCTGCTCTGCAGTTGGGTACCCCAGAATGTCCTGACAACATCATGGGCTATGGTAAACGAGGAGATCTGGAAGTGCGTAGTGCTGAGTGAAGGGGAGGTGTAGGAAATGAGTCACAGAGGATAAACCAGAGGAGAGGACAGTTTGGTGTCCTATGAAGAGAGTGCACTGTCAGTAGGATCCCTGCAGCCCAGCAGCTGGGACCGAGGGAGGGAGACCTGATGGCTGTACAGACAGAACAGCAAGAAGAAATTTAACCCCTCAATTCAATGACAGCCAAGCTTTGGTTTTTCTAATTCCTTTCCTGCCCGCCTGGGTGGTGTCTGCGCTCCGCCCGGACAGCCCTCCCCAGCCACAACCTCGCTTGTGGCCCTTCCGTAAGTTTTCCAAGTCTATTCTAATCTAGTGTAGTCTAGCCTAGTCTACTCTTATTCTTTTGGATTAAAAGGCACCAAAACCATGCAAGATATTCAAAGTGCTGGAACAGTATAGCTCTATACGGTGATGCTATGATGTTTCTCCCACTTGCTCCATATTGCTCTCCTAATAACCCATAACGTTCTGTTTGCTTTTCTGCCTGTTAATGGAGACAATCACCCACAATTTTCATAGAGCTGTCTACTACAGACTCAAGACTCACTCCTGTACAGGAACTGCTTAGAGATGTCATGACAGGGAGCACAGATTCTCTGATGCTGCATCCACGCAGCCATGCCAGCAATGTCCTGTAAGCCCTCTTTTAGGAGGGCTCTCTCAGCTCCTCAGTAAAGCATGGCTGCTGGTGGTTCCCCATGGATCACAACCCTCCCTTGCACAGAACCTCCATCAAGCAGTCCATGCACTGCCTGCACAGGTTGTGAACAGGACACAACAACCAGGCAAGGGCTCCATGTGGTCCTCCTCCCCAGAACACTCTGCTCTCCACTGTTCTCTAACAATGCCCCCCACCTGCCAGCACTGAATCCCAAAGGTGCTAAGCTCAAAAACTTCATCAAGGCTGAAATAAAATCTTCCCTCAGTGCATCCATTCCCATCCGTCTTCTTTCTCCCACTTCAGGGTAACATATAAAAGAGTCCCTACACCAGAGAGTCTCTTCTAGGCTCAGGACTGCAAAAGACTTAAAACTTGGCAGCCCAGGCTGCATTTTCCACTTTCTGACTCACTTCTGGAAATCTCCAAACACCAACAGTTTATTTTCAGTAAGCCCCTCAGAAAAGCCCAATTCAGGAAATAGGCAAATGCCAGGCAATTACTGTCTTTCATACAAAATACGTATTGAAAACTTCTGTAAAAAGATTGAGGTTTATGCACAAGTTGTGTCCTACTGAAACAAATGAAATTCCATGTCTGGAAAATTAGGTATGACAATGTCTGGCAGGACTGCGCATTACAGTGATTCTCTTTGAGTTCTCACAGTAAGAAATCCTGCTATATATTAATGCTGATAAATTAGAGAAGTTAGGTTAAATTACACAGTTCACTTTAAAACACCAAAGAAAACCTTTTATCTGCTGCTCCTACTTTCTGCAGATGCAATGACCACAAAAGCCCAGATTTAGTCCATCAGCGGATCTTCCCAATTGCTACCTAAGCATGTATGTGACAGCTGTCAATTCAGAATTCATTCATCACAAGAAGAGGATGACAGGAAAACACTGAGTTGATATGACAGCAATGGCAAAAACGTGTTAAAGCAGGCATGTCCCTCTAGGAAATCGTTCAGCACCACAACAGATGGTCAGTAGTTAAAAGAAACCATTAAAGCTTGAATTGAGGAAATTGGTTGAATTTTTCACAGCAAAGGGTAGCAGAAAAAAAATAAACAAGCTTCACCGAACTTCCAGGGAGAGCCAGTCCTTTGTAGAGTGCAGGTACCTACTGATAACACAGAAAAGGCACTAGAGTCTACAGGCATGGTGCTATAGCGTAAAATGCTTTGATAATCACTGTATCATTTCCACACACGGCACAGACAACATAGTCACAAGAGTGTCATAACTGCAGGATTCCTACAGAAACATATGAAACACAGCCAGGCAGACACTTCAGCTCTGAGCCACAGGAGGGAAAGCCGCTGAGGCACAGCCCATGGGGTGGCAGGCGGTGTCCCACAGCCCCTGAGCACTGCTCAGCCCCATAGCCCACCCATATGAAGACACAGTCTTGGGAGTTTTCAATGACTAAAGATAGATACTTCAACCTGTACAAATACTGTATTTGCATATATAAAACATCAGCAAAGAATTATACTCTTAAAATGACCGCCTCCAAAGTTCGTATCCTTCCAGACCAGTCCTTTCTCCAGATAGCGTTTGTCAGGTCTGCTTTTTCACCTTACTATTCCTCCACTTGGCAAAGAAAATGCACGCTCCCTAAGACAACCTAAAACTAGGAGAGATTCAAGGTGTACCAGCACTGTAGCGCATCTGGACAAGGGCTAAGACAGGGGATTGGGGAAATTCAAAAAGGCAAAACTTCCCCGAGTTTGCTTTTGGGACCAATTTAAATGTGAAACTCGGGGACTGTGAACCTGTGGGAACCAGGGAACAGATGCCTAAGCCATTCCCTCTTCTGAAGGCCTTTGTTCAAAAAGAAATATACGTATATATATCTCTTGGGAATCCACAGTAATACTTGTGTGAGCGAGAGCATCTCAACAGTTGCATGTCTGAGTGCTGCACAAGGCTGCCTGGAGCACAGCTTGCATGGTCCAGGGGATATGATTGCTATAATAAATGCTCTCAGTGAATTTAAGCAGAAAACAGAGGAAAGGATGAAGTAGCAATAGTCCTCATCACCATATAGTGTATACAGTAGTCAAGCATGGCCATTATGAGCTGTTAGCAGTGAAAAGCTGATTCAGTACCAGCCCTGAATTTGATTTAAGAAGTCCTTCTGATCACTGATAAGAAATAAGGAAACTTCTCAGCCCCTGAAATACAATTCCTACTCTTTCCCCCAAAATACAAGCCCTATTTTAAGACTGAACTGATCTTTAAAAAGCACAAAAGCTGTTTCTTTATCCTTACCATACACTGCTGTGAAGTGAATATAATAACCAAGAGTGACTAAATTAGCTCCATAACACTGCAATAGGATTTCAAGAGAAAGAAAACAAACTACATTGTTATGTGAAGATACATACTTTTTCCCAAGAACTCTGCTTTCTCATTGAGGATAACCATGCTTCCAGCACACTCTTCTCACTCATTTAATAACAGGATATAACTCTGGAATGTGTATATGTTGACAGAAAGCATAAGTGACAGAAAGCTCGGGAAGCTTTGCTTTTAGTATTTGCCTGTTGGAATGGAAATACTTGAAGAGAACCTCCAGGCTTATGAGATCTGTCACTTGAATATCAAATAAAAATAAATAGAATCAACTTTATCGGGACTATAAAAACCCATCTACTTCCACTGTGAATTGCAATAATATTTGATTTAGGATTTTTCTGTTTCAGACATCTCATGAGTTCCCTTCTGCTTTAGGCATCCAAATATCCTGAACCTGTCAAGTCATATAGGAGCATTACCTCAAAGTTGTGTTAAACCACCTGCACAGCTAGAGTCTGAAGGCCAGAACTTGGAAATACAGCATGAGCAGGACTCGATGCTGGAAGGCTTGACAATCTCAGCTGAAGACCAACCCTGGAAACACAGAGCATGGCCAGCATGGGCTCTCATGTTCACTGGGCTTTGCTCTGGGAATATGCAACTGATTGGAAACTGCTCTGCTCTTTCTCCTATGAAACTTGTTGCATGTCCAAACCCAGCATCAACCCTTAAAATTGCAGGATAATCCATCTGTCTGATGAAACAAAATGGATTAATAAGGGTTAAAACCTAAACTCCTTATGCACTGAAACATGCTGTTTTCTAAAACCCTACAATCACAGGAGTTAATTCAGACAAACACAGGCTACTGAAGCGCTTAACTTCGATCATCCTGGCTTTCTAAATGTAATTCCATAAATACACAAACGTGCATGTACCTTTTAGACAGAGGCAGTAATTACAGCTGACAGCTGTGAGAGCATTTTACATGTTTCAGTAATAAACCCATATATCCTTATTAAATATTAATACATGATCTCTCCCTATTACCTATTATGTCATCAGTCACATCAGCTTTAGGAAGGTCAGCAAAAACAAGGTAACAAGATTTTTGTCATTTTTTAAAATACAGACTGAGCAGTTTATAGGTGTTAATAAAACCCCTGACAAGAGAAGCACTATGTATTAACAGAACTGATAAACATGCAGGAAAAAATAAACAGAACGTTTTCCTGCCTTAAATTTGTTTATTGTATAAATATCAGAAGCCATATTTCAGACAGGACAGGAAGGACATCAGAAGGAAGGTAAAAGGACAATGCACTCTGCTCCTTGTCCATGTGCTGCCTCCCAGCCTCTCCACGGGGACTTGGAGAAGCCTGCACTGAAAGTCAGTGCCACTCAGCCAGGCAGAATGCTCGGGAGCCAGGAGGGGCTGCTTGGGTAAAAGAGTGTTGAGATAAGGACTTGGATACAAACCACCACCAGTTCCATTGTCTGAGGCTGAGAAGACCCAGAAGACGTAGCCTTCCAGACTACCATAAACTCAAGTATCTTCAGCTGTCATGCTCCTCTTAACCTCAACAATTATTTTCATGTTTTCCTAATGGAGAAGGATGACTTTGGCAACTGTAAGCAAATACAAAGCCCGCAGACACTGAGGATCATTCGCTATTATTGCTGCCATTTTTTGACTTAACAATACAGCCTGGCACACAGTTCAGGAGCTGGCTCCCGTCATATTCAGGCTTTCTACTGAAAAAAAACCCACCAAAAATGCTGATTTAATAATAAAGAAGAGTTTGAGAGAAATTACTTCCACTATAACCAAAATGTGCCTTTTTACAGTTCAAATTTTTTATCTATACAAATTTGAAGAAAACTCTGCTATCGAGGATGCCTCAGTTTCCTTTTCACCAACTGTTCTCACTCACATAATTCCCAGATCGTTCTTTTGAAAGCTTAAAACCAAAGATGCTTTCAAGTTCCTTTCTGTGGAAATTTCAGTGATTGACTTTTCACTCCTATTTGCTTGAAAACAAGAAGTTGGGAAACTTGGACTCATTACTGGGATCTGTATTTTTTGTTAAATCTAACCGTTGAAAAAATAACTGTTCATTTTTGGTTGCCAAATTTTATTGCTAGTCACAATTTTTTGCTCCACTTCAATCTCTCCATTGCATCCCGGCCCTCTCCAACAGCCCTCCAAACCTAAGGAAAGGGCGGGCAGCCAAAAGCGGGGTTATTTTAGGTGGCAGACAGAGAATAGGGAAGGCTGAAACTCTCCAGTCATCTGTCAAATGCATTTTTGATCTGGGGAACGTGAAAAACAGACCCATCAACACATAACTGCTTAGAAACAGAATTCGACCACTGCAGACGATCTTTTCATTAGCTGATTAAGCTCAGCCTTACAACTACTTGCTTCCTACTTTCACTGCTTCTGGTAGAAAACTCCTCCAGATCCTCCCACCTAAGTAATTACAATTTTTTTTTCACTTTGTGCATAACTTACAGCCTGTTATTCTCACAGCAATCCTGCCCTTTCCTTCCCCCAAAAGAGGCATTTCTTTCTCTCCTGGCTGTTAACTCCTCCAAGTATTATGGCAAATAAATCTTACAGGTTTTAGTTTGCTGCACAGATGACTGTTTCATCTCAATAGCAAGGCTTCCCACTGCCCCAATTATCCAAGCAACCCCTCTCCACCTTCCAAGTTTCAAGGCATCTTTCTTGAACTTGCTAACTGGCAGTGTGTGAGATTCTGCAGTACCAAGCATTCCACGTTTTTCAGACTGTTCCATTTACCCTGGCGTCTCTTCAGCCACAATTACCTTTGCTGACATGCAGCCCCACAGAGTCCCCTCTTATTCCCAGATCTTCAGGACTTAAGCAATAGGATTCATTACCAATGCTACACTATCCCTTATTTTATCTGGCTTTCTCAGATGACAACTGAATTTCTTTGCTCTCTGCTTAATGCTTTGAAGTTTCTCCAGCCCCTTCCAAAGCCTCTGAGTGATCTTCAGATTTCCTCTGTATTTCCCCTAAGCTCCAGAGATGAAAAAACAGAGGATTTCACCTTCAACCCCACTATTTCAGGCCTATGGCACATGTTCCACTGACTGATTAGTTGTTAGGATTGCAGTACCTACCTGTTTTGTTGCTTGTCAATGTGGCCTTTTTCCCCTCCTGTGATAAGTCCTGCAAAGCACAAAAGAATCCTCCAAATCATAAAACCCAAAACATAGGAGGAATTGCCTCTCTGAGAAAGATTACTATTTCCAAACATACACACACACACACATATATGTTGTCCACACCACTTTTGTACCCTTTATTTCTTTAAGTAATTCAAAAGCAGCTTTGACAACACATTTTGAGTCAGCTTCAGTGCTTATTATTGGCTTTAATTTTCTTTTACTAGGGGATATACTTCCCTTGAATTACTGACTGCAAGACTGGAGTCCAGGAGAATTCCATCCTATTTCGTGCTTCATTATGAAAGATTCATACAGCCCTACTCATCATGTTTCCACAGTCATCTACATCAACTTTAGCATACTCAAATGTTGTACAGTACAAAGTGACATGGTGAAATGATCAGACAAGTTCACTAGGCTTAACCACTCCAACAATGATATGTAATCTTACTTTGGATAGGGATAAAAGACATCCTAGTCAGCATACGAGCAATCTTTATTGTGGTAATTAGCATTTACCAAATTGCAACATTCATCTTAAAATGTTGAAGAGTGCCCCAGAGGTAGATGTACAGGCCACAGAGAACTGGAAGCTGGAAGAAGCCCTGAAGTGCTGTAAGCACCACATGCCTGAGCTTGTTTTCTACAGGGAATGGTGGTAATAGGATTATTTTCTACAACGTGACATGTTAGTAAACTGCCTCTCACAGATACACACACCCTCTCCTCAAGAAAAAAAAAAACACAACACACAAGTCATTCCTGTGCAAGACAGACTGAATTATTTAATTCAGTCAATGTAAGAGATACCTGGAAAGCAACCCTCAAGCAGAGTTAAACTTTTGAACTTCTTGGTCAAGCACAAGCTGGTATTTTATTTTACCTTGGCTTTCCATGGCATGTAAGATACCAACTGAGAAACATAAAACAGGACTGGAACTAGAAGAGAACCGGAGTACTAGCCAACACCTGTCAAATGAGCCGTGATATCAAATTCTTGATCTTCATTTAAAAGCTTAACAATCGGTGTGCAGTGGATGTGTGTACATGCATAGTGGAGGTTTAGATTGGATATTAGGAAAAATTTCTTCACTAAAAGGGTTGTCAAGCACTGGAACAGCCTCCCCAGGGAAGTGGTGGAGTCACTATCTCTGGAGGTATTTGAAAGACACACCGATGTGGTGCCTGGGGATATGGTTTAGTGGTGGACTTGGCAGTGTTAGGTATGTGGTCAGACTGGATGATCTTACACGTCTTCTCCAACATAAACGATTCTATACATACACATATTAGCGCTTAATTCAGGCTGAGTCAGAAATCATTAGACTGAAGGAAGTACAGGTGCTACAAAGACCAACTCCCAAAGCCAGCATAAATTCCTTCAGCTGCTTTCCATGACCTAGACTAGTCAACAGTCCTGAGAAAACCACTCACGGACTACAACTTGCCAGAACAACATCTTTGGTTTGGTTGTTTTCTTAACACCCTCATTCTGTCAATCTTGTCTCTCAGAGCGTACCTGGGGTGGCTCCTGCAGCAGATAACTCTATATAGGAATGACATCAGATACCTAAATATTCAAGCAATCCAGGGAGTTTTCATTTCTTATCAGGTTGAAACCACTAGAGAAAGCAGATCATTTACAGACCATGACAACCATTTTTATTACTCACACTGTTTGCTGTTCCTGGTTTTGCCACCTTCCAGTGATCTACACTTTTATTAATATATTTATGCCGTTGTTTCAGTAGGTGAAGAACTTTGAGAGACTTTACTGGGGCTTCATTTGCATTTGGTGATTCCATTTAATAGCCCTGCGGGCTAAAAGCCAACTGACGAAAATTTCTAATTCCTGATGGCAGAGGATGTTAACCCCATTAGCATCAAAAAGAAATGACCAAGTGTCAAGGCAGTTTCCACAGTCCCATTCCTGTACTTTCACACCAGATAAAGATCCCAGAATTAGGTTAGTCAATGGTGCAGACTGGTCTCTTGGTTAAAATGTTAAACGGTGCTGTCAGACACTATGCACTGACTGCAGCAGTCATGCGGCTGGACCCAGCTACCAGAAATTTAGAAAACAAGCAAACTAAAAGGTACACAACGAGTTCTTTAAGCTGGAAAGCTCTTCATGGTTGAAAAAAGAGAAACTCTATCTAAACAAGAGAAATTCTATCTAAAAAAGAGAAACTCTCTTTTCCATTTAAAAACAAGTGCACCCAAATTGAAACAGATGAGATGGGGAGGACAGGTATTTTCTGTACTGTATTATTTAGCCTCACTATCATGACACAGGAAAATTGAAGTAGCTTTGCAACATTCTGAAACTTGACTAGATAAATCAAAGGGTAAACACAGGGTTTTATGATACTCTCAGAGATCAGCCCCATACATTTGGCTGGTTCCTCATCTCCTCCTTGGTCTAATTTTGGCAAAGCTTTCCTACTGAACAAGGCGTTGCTCCAGGCTGGCAGACTCACTGTCACTGATCTTAGAAAGACTTCACTTCAGCCTTTTTAGTTTTAAGTATCTGCTCTTTTTCATTTTTCACTATTAACTTCAACAATACAATAAACCTCCACAGAGAGTGCAGCCAACCAGCATTCAAAAAAAGATCAGCTGAGAAGCTCTGCAGACCATGCTTCAACATGAAGTATAAGCAAGTAACTAGAAACATCACAAAATCAGGTACACTTTGCAAGACTGATCTTTCAAAGGCAAGACACTGCAAGACATTGACTGTACAGTTCTACAAGGTTTCCATTCTGCAAGGGACTTAATTTTTTAATTCAAGTACTGGAGGTTCTTTCTTTGGAAAAAAAAAAAAAGCCACATCAGTGGCCAACCATGGCTAGTTCCAAACATTATACAGGAAGGAAATAAGATAATTCTATCTCTGACTTATTCTTCTGTTCATCAAGAAGCTAGAACGACACTTTCGCCAGTCCCTGCGCACGCACTTGCTATGGCCAGTAGTGACATTCAGGCTCTACAAAGACATATTAAAGAGAAAAGACATTACAAACCATACGCCCTCACTGAATAATAACTGAAATCCATTTCAAAACAACTACAGAATCCTTACAAATGTGGGTCAAAGAAAAGGCATAAAAAAGTTTCACTCAACAACAGCGTTCTTCCTTCCAACCAAATTCTCAGCTTTTGTCTTAGGCAATCTTAGACTCTTCACTCTATTAATAGCTTAATGCATGATAAATAATGCATTATTCAAAAGGAACTTGTACGTTCACATTTGGTACGGTACTTGCAAGCTACTGGCACTGTCTTCCACTTGATTTCATGTGACATGCCCAAAGTCCTTACAAGGAAAAATAAATCTGCCTATTCAAAACAGATACTGTCTCTGCTCAGCTCAACACATCTTTTTCTTGCAATCAAAAAAAGAAATATGGAACTCAAGAAGTACTTCAAAAGGGGAGGAGAGCACATAAAAAAGGATGAGGTGTCCTATTTAACTCCGGTCACACCATTTCTAAAAGGACATAGCAGAAGAATAAAAGTTTTAAAGATGGGAAAAAAATGTGACGCAGATTCTTTTGTACCAGTAGAGATTGGGGCTTTTTAGATCAGAGGAGCAAAAGCAAAGGTAGAGACAACATGAAAATAAAGAAGACAATATGATAAAAGGTACAGCAAAGATAAATCAAGGTCTACCATTCAGTCTTTTTCATAACGTAAGATCAAGGATACATTCAACACTATCAGAAGGTTGCAAAATTGACAAAATGTATTATCAATCTGTGGAACATAAGAGTACTTGATATCATCAATGTCAAGGGTTCAGGCTGAATAAAAGAGCCAGATGGGTTATGCATGCACAGGTTCCAATGGCATTTTTGATTTGCTTTATTAATGTTCTGATCTGTCCAAATGAAACCCTTTTCTTAGTCTTTTAGAAGAGAGGTTTCCTGGACTCTGATTTTGATAGCACCAACAATACTTCATTTTCACTTTATCAGCTGGCCAAAACACTTTGCATATCATAGTCATAAATCCTAATACAACAGAAATTGAAACAAAACATTCTGATTTTACTGGTGACAGGAATTCCATGACAAAATATCTGTATCTCATATTGAATTTTTAAATGTCTTTGTGGTCTACAACGGAGGAAAAGAAATTTATAAATATTGGAATTTCAGAAGTGACACTTCCATTTCAGCTAGCACATTTCCATCCATACTACAAATACCACTGATTTCAATGTGTCTTTCGTATGAAAATAACCTACACTGCCAAGAACAGACTGAAATAGTATCAAACATGAACTAACTGCAAACACAAACAAGAAAACAAGGTGCATACTACCAGCACCTGTTTTGGCAATGCATCTCTATTGCAAAACTAACAAGGCCTCTCTGAGATTGTAGAATATACCAAGTTGGAAGGGACCTAATAAGGATCAAGATATTGGGCATTCGGTCATTCCTTAAGTGAACATAATACACTTCAAGGTGCAAGCCAATTTTAAACACTGTATGGGAGAAAACTTTTCCTACCTTCAGCTCTACTCAGTTTACTGGGGAGTTCAGCACAGTTGTTACCGGGAAAATAAAGCGCCTCATGCTTAGGGTAGCAGGGGAAGATGCAACCTCAGGCTGCAGCTACCTACACGATGTATTGACCAAGGTCCTCTCACGTCTGGAAGCAATGGCTCATTTGGATAGTGATGCTACAGACACCACATGGTGGTGAAGCATCTTTAGAACCCAGAGGCACAGAGATATGTGACTATCCTGCAGCAGCTCAGAGCTAGAAAGCCTTTGAACAGGAGAGAAGACACACAACAGCAGCAGAGAAGAGAAAAAGTCTACCAAAAGAAGTTAGCAGGAACGTCACTGATGTATCACTTTACATCTGCGTTACTATTTTCTTGTTGCTATGGGAATACTAGAGAAAGCGGTTACCATTTTGTATTCAAAGACCCATGTAAAGTCTAGGTGTGAACAGTATCATTTGTTTGCAGCCTATAATTTTCTCTTCCAAGCAGTGTTAAATAATTATGTTTGGGGGGAGGGTATTAACAATAGTCTCTTCTCTATTCACATGTTAAAATTAGCTAACCTTCTACCTGCTCTGGAGAACGTCCAAGAAAATCTAAAGCAACGACAAGCACTAACTTATCAGCGTAAACCAGATCTTTCTTTCATATAATTAAAATTAACATACTAACAGGAATCCTCTTCATAAAACTGATGTTATCTTGCTTTTATGATGAAGCCATCTACAAAATTAATTCAATCATATTTAACTTGAGTGTCAAGGACCAGGCTTTAGAGCACTTTGGAGGAAGTAGCTTTGATAAATTTTTGCAATGATTACAGGGACAGTCAGAAGTCCTTCCTTATCCTGATTAAACAACATTATCTGCATTCTCTGAGACAGGATCAGGGATGGAAGTCAACAGAAGTGAATACTGGATTTTTTCAGTTGTATCCGCACAGAAGAGGGCACACAGGAGATGCAAGGCTGTGACTGTATACTCATGCGAGACCTCCTCATTTCAACCTGAAAGAAAACGATTACTCACATTTACTCTTATCAGTCATTGGCAGAAACAAGCAGGTCTTGAAGAATAGGCTCAGCACCATGAAAGTACTATTGACACTTCATTTTTGTATTTCAATGAATTATTTGATGTTCTGCCTGAAGACTTAAATCGTGCAGGAATAAGCGCACACAGCAAGCTAGTGATTGCATTGCTGCTCACTTATCTTCAAAATTTAAAATCCTCCTTGATAGGCTCAGAGCTAAACCCTGTGAGGTTCAATAATCCTGCCAGCCCCTGCTCAGAGAGGGTTTTCTACACCATTTACAACAATGACATAACAGACCAAGTAACATTCAAAATGAAGAAAACGTCAATTTTTAGTCTCTAGGCTATTTTCACTGAGCTGTGAATAAAAGACTGAAACTCACCCTAAGTATCAACTGGAGACAGTTTCATGGCACCAGGGAAGAGCCGTGCAGAAAGGCTCCAACAAGCAGGTTTCCCAGAGTAACTACTTAGTTACAAATCCTGAATTATTTCTCCCAAGCTGCAAGGGTCATTACAGTAATTTCTCTTAAGAAATCTTGACAGAGTTCAGCCATATTCAAAGCCAATTAGCATTCAGACTGATAGGAGTGTGGCCAGGGAGTTGTTTAGTGGGTTCCCTCTCACATCAGTCTTACTCAAGACTCACAGAGATCAGCTGAAAGAGTCCACCTGACCTCAACAATCTCTGACTCAGTCCCCTAAGTGCCTGTTAACAACACTCAAAAAATGCAGTTTATGTTGAGAATTGATTACTTTAAAGTAAATACATAGAGCTGTAAGTAGGCATATAAACGTATTGAAAGGATACTAAAGGGAAAGGCTATTTCCCCAGGAAGCCAGAGAAACCTAGCAAAGGACTACTTCAAAACCAGAAATATTTCAGCTCAGCACCACAGCGCCTTAGCAAATATCATTAAAAATTATTTGAGAAGAGTGAAACAGAGAGGGGGAAACATGTGTCCCAGATGTAGATGAAGGCTGATGCTACTCGTGGAAGAAGGAGCTGAAGTATTTGCAGCACCAAAACTTGTGGCAGCAGTTAGAAAGGGCCGATTAAAATTCAAACGAAGTAACCAGTGTGTGAACCACAGAGCTACGTAGTTCGTACATATAACGCTACATTAAACAGCACTAAAGATCCTGCTTATGCAAAAGCAAAGGCATACAGAATATGGGCTAGCATGCTCTGTGTCCTGGCTTCCCCTCAACAGCATAGCCATGCGTTTCCACGGTACATCACTGCAAACGTTCCCCAAATGCTTCAGCAGCACAAGGAGAGGAGCTCTCATAGCAACAAGAGCAAGGAAACATCAGCTGGAGGATACATGCGATTAACAATTAAATATCGTGGGGAGCCCAAAATTGCTACGGGTGGAAAGAAATTAAATCCTTAGGTTTAGCAGCAGATGCCTCTGTGCAGAGACAGCACCATTTCCAAGGGCTGCCGGGGTCAGCTCAGCACTAATACAGCTGTTGTTGCACACACTTTTGAACTTGGCAAGTCATCCATTGCCATATAATTGTTATTGCCAGGCATTTTATTTTGGATTAATGGGGAAAAAGTAAGTGCTAAATAGGAGCCAATACTATATTATAAAGAAAGAACAGGCCAACTTCTTTATGGCAGTGACTCACCTTCCCTGAGGTCTACGAAACTTTATCAGCAGGAAATTTTGTCCCATTACAAGAACCTAAGCAAATAATTCATACTGAATCATTTCTCTAATTAATCTCAATTTTTCAGCATGAATGCTAACGGGCTCCAAATTCCTCCCTTATTTTTATCTGCAGTTATTCACTGAATAATCCTTGCCTTTGACACTGCTGTGAGGTGTCCATAGAAAGATGGGAGAATTTCTGACCTCTCCTCAAGGTTACACAGCATGTTTCCACCCACTGCAAATGCACAATTTGGAAAGCAAAACTTATTCCCACTATTATTCTGTGCCATTTGCTGAAGGTCAATGCTATTGTTTAGAACATTTTGCCAGTGAACTGACTCAGTAAAGCCCTCAGAAAAACCTGAGCACTACAAATTTTCAGAACACAAAGCAAAGACCATTTAACACTATTCCTCTACTGCTTATATTAAAAAACAACTAAGAGAAATAATCCCTTTCTGGTTTTGCTCTCTTAAAATAAATGCAGGGGTTTTGTATGGATATGAATAATTGAATAACCCAGTGATTTATAGCTATTATATATTTATACGTTCTCTCTCTCAGTTTTTTCCTTTTGGTTGTTTTGTTTTTTTAATCAAGAGAGTCTGCAGAGATTAACTACTTACTGCATCTCCGAGCCATGCCCAAGGTCCATTTTTTGCCCATCAGGCCATATATGAGCAGCTTATTCGTGACACTCACTGTTTTAAGGATGTCCTTTCAGTGCTCTCTTTGTTTCCTGGGGGATCCCTTGTTAAAAATCTTGAGAACGCATTCTTTTCATTTCCCCAGACATGTTTTTGTTCAATCCCTTATGCTACTACACATTAGTATTTAACATTTGTACAAAGTTAATGTTTAAAGGCCTGGCTATGGCTGACACCATTCTGCCAGAAACTACACAGATTAGGAAGCTCATCCCTTTCTCAACTGTTTCCACCGTTCAGAAGAGACACAGCATATAACGCATGACAGTCAAGGATGGAGCACACCCCAATTCAAACAGGACGGGGCAAGCCTTGGCCTTACAGGAGCATTTTGCCATGCAGGGCACTTGTGAGAGACATTGTTCAACAGCTGCTGGGGAGCTTGTTCTGCAGTAACCAGCATAACTGCACTCTCCCCCCGCACAGTCATTACCCCAGGAAGGTACTCCGATCCTCTCTGACTTAAAAGGCACGACAAAAAACCAATGTCATTAGAGGGGCCGAATTAAGAAGTGAAAAACATCTCACTATTTTTTCTGGCTGCCACTTGTCCGGAAAAGTATTTCAGGAGAGGTTGCTAATGCTTCACAGAACGTTAATGTCACTACCAAAAATTGCTTAGAGTTGATCACATGGCCACAAGTGTGCATTATCTGTCATTTGCTCATTTTCAAGCCATCGTATTTATGCTCAGCAATGCTCGAAGCACTCGTGGTTTGTCACAACTGTCCTCTCCCGGTGAATTATCCCCCATTCACTGCAGAAGGGGCAGTAGGAGCTAAAGGATTTCTTTGCAAACATTTTGTGTTCTGAAAAAGCATGGCCCTTCTCTCTCATTTTAAAAAAAAATTGTTGACTGGAGGAAAACAAAAGGATTAACAGCTCTCATGCTTCCAATTAAATGCTTTGGCCTTCTCTACCTTGTTTTTTAATCAGAGGCTCAGGGGCCCATTCCTTGTATACACTACCAAATTTAATATTAGCTCTTAATGAACCAGCTACTGACAGCCACGAACAAAAGCTGCATGGAATGGAGGAAATTACTACAGAACATAACAGCTTTTCAAATTACATGTAAAAACACTGACAATGGAACACCAGTTTGTTTATTTAGGTATATTTTACCTGGTTTTACTGATTATTACATAAGGCACTGCTGCTTCTGAAGATCTCTCCACTAGGGTCAAACATCCTATTTTAACCTGCTGAAGTTACTGTATTTAGCTCCAGAAGTCCTGCTTCTCTTCTCTGACTTACTGACCCAATAGATCATCGACTGCAAACACATCCAACATGGAAAAAATCCCAAGTGCAAAGTAAGCTCAAAACCAACTAACACCTGTGTTGCTCTTCCAGCTTCAGAAGCCAATCCCTGTGATGGTTTCTTGCTTCATCATTTTCTGGTGCTTTAAAGGCTGTTGTCAGGACTACATAGAAACTCCAGTGTCCCACATCACCTAGAACTTTGCTTAACAGAGCCCTCAGACTCATAAGCCCTGCACTCTTTTGAACAGGAAATGTTAAGGAACAGAGCTATCCCAGAGTAACCTTCATCAGCAACCATGGCATCTGAATCATGCTGCACACTTATTAAATGAAGAAGTACGTAAGGAAGACCATCAAGAACAATCATACCTTTCTTTTTTTTTCTTTCCCTTATTCAGAGAGAGAGGGATTCCAATAGTAAAATATCAGCTATATCTCACAATGCTTTCTTAATTAGCATTAACCAGTATTTCAGGAGGTAAGATTTCACTAATTAAAAGAAAATCAGACACAAGTTATTATAGTCAGCTTACAGTAATAGTACCCTTCAGATTTTGGCAGTAATGAAGATAAAGCAATAACGCACTCAAATAATTGTTCCCCACAACTTTGAATCACTCTGATAGCTATTAGCCTAAAGTGCAATCATAGCTCATTAGGACTCTCCAAATAGTAACTTGGAACAAAAGAGAGAGAGTCTCCTCATACACAGACTCACATAGTTTGTCCAAATCACTGAAGTACTTGAATTAGATCAGAGTTGTGGCAAACATGGCTTAAATTATTTAAACCAAAAAGAAACTTCCTGATTCTGTTCATGCTGTGTCCTGCTACATTGCTCTCCCTTCTACAACCTCTCCTTTTCCCCCAGCCTTTGCTCCCAGTTTTGGCTTTTATTTCTCCAACACTCTCGGCAGGTTGACCCCAGGCTGGACACAAGGTACCCACCAGTATTAGTGTTTCTAGTGGGATAAAACCTTTCAATACGCTGCAGAAGCCTAAAGCAAAGAGCAGGATCATTAGCCTGATTATTCCCAGCGCTAAAGATTGAGTACTGCAGAATATAACAATTGTTCAAAGTAAATTAGAAAGGTAAAGTGAATGTCCAGCTTCATCAAGTCAGGCTACAAGCATTAACTCCCAGGACCCATCAGAGATCATACTGATGGTATCTTTATAAAGTTACAAAAAAACAGACAATACCCTTCCCAGTGGAACAGTGGTAAACCCAGCAGAATACTGTCCAAGGGTGATCACCCCATATCCCATGCAACTTGTGTGCATCCCACTTAAGGAAGCTGCTGTCCTTTCTGTCTCGATTTTGAGGACACACAGAGCCTCAGACTGATTAATTCCTTCCACTGAAGAAGTGAAAAATCAGAGACATCGGTTGTCCCAAAGTGACTGAATATAAGAGAAACTCTAAATGGGATTAAAAGAGTCAGATGAGAAAAGTACCCTCAATACCCAATCTGGCTGAACTCTGCCACCTCACAACTCATACGTGTGTGTTTTCCAGGCAGCCCTAATAGAAACAAAGGCAGGAAAGTTTTGGCTCAAAAGCTCACAGCAGAGAACACCAGAACAGCTAAAAAGATTAACAGACCCTTTTGTAACCAAAATCAGAACGATGCCTGGAGGGATCTACAAAATCAGGAGGGTCGAGCAAGAATAAAAGGAATACTCTGGGCTAAAAGCCAGAGACCTGTATGTCACTCCCAGCTCTGACACAGTCTTCCTATGTGATCATGAGCAAAACCACTTCATCTGTCTGGGTTTCTGGGTCTTGGCTGCTCTTCTTCTACTTGCTGTGCAAGGACTGCAGCAGGGGTTCTCCCTGCTTACCCAGCACATGGCCCAGCTCATGATCTCAGCTGGGGAATTTGCAGTGGAATGTAATCAAAACAAGTAACAAGTGACTGACTAGTGCCAGCACTTTCATAAATTGGTCAACCAGCAAATCAGGAAATGAAAGCTCCCATTTCAGAAAACAGAGGGACCTTCAGCCACCAACAAAGAGAATTCATGTGAAGGGGCTCACACACAGACCACTCCAGGACAAATACTGGGATTAAGATTCTTCCAGTCTGGTCTTGGCAAAAATTGATAAAAATGGCAGATACACATGTCAAAACAGATGAAGAACTGCTGCACAAAATCCCACACCGGTTAATGTGCCAGAGCAAACAAAACTACCTGGAGTCATATCAGATAAGGACAGAGACAAAACACTGTCAGCAATAAAAAACTAATACAAAATGTCTGGCTGGTGAGCAAAAGGCATACCTGGATTGGGAAAACATCAGCAGTCAAAACTGACTAGTGTGTAGACATATGCCGCACCAGCTCTGCTCAGGACTCTCAGCCTGTCCCCTGTCACCTCTTAAAGAACTGCTGCAGGAAAACCATTTCCATAGGAGGATTTCTCCACTCACACTTTGATTGCCCAGCAATAGACTAGTGGAAGAGGGATGATAAACTGTGAAAGTGCAGTAACGTGATTGATGTGACTGAAGCTACCCCAGACACCTTTTCTCCTGGTGGAGGTGGTAATGAAAAGGTAGACTGACTGATGAACCCTTGGGGAGCCTTCTTCCACAACTGCAGTCTTCAACAGAGGACAGATGCAAACTGGTGCTACCCTGCCCACTTCTTCTGTCAAGAGAAGATGAAGCCACTAACACAAATTTTAAGGCCACTGTTTTATTCTCCTGTATGTCAGACCAATGGAGGTAAGTAATTTTTATTTCTAGCTTGCAGCATGAGACCCAGATGACCCCTCTGTCTGCCATTACACTAAGATAAAGGAGGAAACGTGGGTGTAAATAACTGCAAAATTCATCTTCTTCGTGGTCCTAATTCAGGGGAGATTCCAAAGGGGAAAGGAGCAGTAGGAGACAGTATTGCTGAACAGCAGAAATGAGTATGGATGGAAGACTGTCAATTACCCCTGAAAATCTGCATACAGGTTACATTCTGGAAAAATACTTGTGACTACAAACAGGAATATTTGACAGCAGCCATCGCTTTTAATATGATTTTAAATTCCCATTTTCCACAATTGTCAGGGACAAGGAACTCCCATGGTCATTATTCAAACAAAACCAAATCCAGAGGCTGATGCATTTCCTTTCTAGTCAACAGGTGAAACCCTAGTGACTGCTTTGAGAGCCAGAATGTCAGCCCAAACATTTAACACACTCTGAGAAACAGGAAATTAAATATAGGGGGTTTTAGATACAACTCCTGCAAAACTCCCTCTCCTTGCAGGGAAAGATGCAATAGAAAGGAAAACTGAAAAGGTCACATAAGCAAAATAAACACGTGTCCCTATGGAGGAGTACAGAAGAGATCATCTTGTGCTTCTTGCTGAGAGTCAGTAGGATTGTGGAAAATGAAGAGCTGAGTTTTGCTGTATTCTTCCTTGCTAAATGCTATATTGTATGCCTATCTTTGATTATCTCCTTCACACGACCTTATGAGGCAGGAAAAAGGCCACCTAATACATCTGCCTCATTTATTTGAAATGGGTTTACACACAGGACTTGTGTTTTAATTAATCTATTTTGACATTCTGGTCTAGTGGCAACAAAAGGGGTGCAGAAGTGTTCCAGACTGTTAAAGGAGTAAATATTCAGGATTATAATAAGACATTTGATCCATACGAAAAAGCAGCTAACTCCCATCATGTGTCAACATACTGCTCTTTACTTGGTTGCAGTAATAATGGAGTCAAGCAGTCTCCCTAGTACTAATAAAAAGGAAACAGTAAAGATTCATAATTCATACAGATTATTTTGTGCCTGTGACCCTACACTTCTGGTGTAACCATTTGATACACTGAAAATCAGCGAGGGATTGAGTGCTGAAGTATAGGTTGCAGATGAAACATGTTCATCCTCATAGTATAATCAGCCTGATGCAGCCACTTCCTAATTGAAGAACTCTTTTCCATCAGAAAAGAATAAATTCCTTACAGCAATTCGGACTTTAATTAAAATCAGCTGCCAAGATGTGCCTTAATTTGGGTTCTGTTCCCATGTTAAGCACAGAATAGACCAGAAACCCTCTTCTGTACGGGAGGTCAAGAACAGGCACCCATCCAGAATGGATTTACTTCCAAAAGTAACAGAAAACAACTGCTTAAAACACATACGCAGCCCCTGAGCTCGGAACGCGCTGGCAGGGTTTGCACGTGCGCTCCCACCTGAACCTGCTAAGAACAAATCTGAAAGGGAGGGATGAGACCTGCAGGTCCCCTGCACTATTTAAAACAGATTTAAAAGCCAGACTTGTAAAGCTCTTCAGGTGCCCAATTCCCATCAATTTCATTGAACTGAGAAGTCAACAGGAGTTAGTCACCTAAATAGCTCTCAGAAGAGATCTGAAAGATTTCTCACCATATTCTGCTCTTACAAATCAAGTAATGCATTTGCTTTTCTTAACTTGACGCAGTATCTTTAAGGAAACATATTCTGTTTAGAGAAATCTATAAGCTGGTTCTCAGTCCCAAGGAAGCAATCTATGTTGGATCTAGACAAGGAGCTGCTGCACCTCCCACCTTTCTCCTTGTTATCATTTCCTAACACACAATTTGTAAGAATTAATGATCTCTCAGGATCATATTTTTTGCCACTCATGTTCCTTATCCTGTATCTTATTTGTATGAAGTCTTTCAAAATGAAACCAGACTTTCAGCTAAATACTAAAACAATGAGCAAGTGCACGTTTGTGTGCAACAATAAAAGCTTTATAGGCTCTTTTAATGGTTATTTCATGAGAGTCTCTCCACCAGCTCACACAGTGGAGCAGGTGCGCACGTACAAGGAAAACAAACTTTAAAGAAATACAGAAGAAAAAAGGCAGGATGGGAGAGAAAGGAACTATTTTACAGCTACTTCTGTCACAAAGAAGAAAGTTGATTATCACTCTTTGATAAGGAAGAAGAAAGCTGTCTAGTGCTTCTAAAGTTAAGCCATATATAAGTTCCCTTTAAGTTGTTTGACTTTTCCCCATGAGCCTTTTTTGTGCAAGGTTACATGCACAAATAGCAAGCAACTGGGTTTCTGGCTCTTTCCAATGCACATAGTAAGATCCTTATCTCTTACAGGTGTCCTGAAGAAGACCTTACATGAGAAAGCTTGTAATGACCAAGGAGAAAACAGTCAAAGCAAGGAACAAGGCAGGGAGAAGCCTTGACCACTCAGGACTCTCTTGGGAAGAACACACAGTTCTAAAGAAGGGGGAACCTCCTATCTGTTTCCCAAATCCCACACATAGGCCAACACCACTGTTGTTAATTTCAGCAGGACATTTACAAACACACCATTCCAAGTGAGATCCCCACAGAGCTGCTAGCGGAGCGAGGATGGCATATAAAGATTGAAAGTGCTGCACTACAGCAGGATCAAGTCGGTTTTCTCTCAAATCCCCATTCTCTCCTTATTTGTGCAGATAATCAGTAAATGCTGTGCAAAATAAATTCCCCTTCCTTTCGAAAGTGAAGCTCTACATAGTTCAGGTAGCTTTGTGAGTGATCTTTCCCTTAACACCATGCCAGAGCACTGATACACCAACAGATTTTGTTCTACACCACGTGGTTTTCTGTTTTCCCAGGAATTCCATGCCTGGCTCAGTGTTGTAGCACAATCACTAATCTCCAGTGACCTTCTACCCACACCCAGCCCTCTCCTCCTGCGATTAAAATTGATTTTTCTCCTTTTCACTGTATAGCAATCTCGTGTGCTGCCCTTGCTTTATATTAGACAATGTAAAGTTGCACCTGGAGCAGAACATACGAAATCAGGCTTTTGTATAGCCCTGAAAGCAATTAGCCTCAGCAGCCAGCAAGGGAGCAATATGAAGGCAGTGTGCAACTATCTCCCTCTGTCCAAAATGCCCCAAAAAAGGCTGCTTTCAACCTGCAGCAGCGTATGAAGCATGAGGACTTACCCAGCGGCTGGTGAAACCCAAAGGCGACAGAGCTGCTATTACCTGGAGGCAGGAGCATGAAATGAGTTTTAATAATTAATCCTACAAGAAGCAACAATTGAAGAGCTATTAAGAACAGAACAAGCTATTGCTACATTATTGGAGGTGCATTTTTCACACTCAAAGACCCTGTTATGAGAAGGGACATGGGTCCTTTTCCTCAGATGGTCAAGAAATCACAAGCAAGTAATTTCCAAGATCTGTATGACTGTATATGGCACATTCTACAATCAGCTACACCAAGAGACAGTACAGCAAATGCAATCACTTCACCTGTGCAGAGGAGATGATGTTCAAGAAGACTTTGGTGGACACAAATGAAAAAGCACTGCTGTCCAGCCTGCCAATAGCAAGCTTCTTTGGTCAGCACCAAGGAGGTCCCACAGCACTGGGCTAAAGAACCCCCCCAGTTCTCTTGTCTGAACACCCCTGCACCCGTACACTGCCCAGATCTCAAAGCTCTTCTCATTTCCCAGGTGTTTCATTAATTGCCTGAGGCCCAACAGCTCTGCCCATCAGCTGCTCTCCACTCTCCATGCCTGGACAGGAAGTCACCTACTGGGTAGAGACAAAGCATCAACCTCTCTTCCCTGCAGCATGGGATTTTACATTCTTCTTATGATAATGTTTTTGCTTGTTTCAAGATAGTTAGATCTACAGATCAATACAGGCCTCCAGCAGCAGCAATTACAAGCAAAGAAAGATGCCTATCAGTAATATGGAAAGCCATTCAAGTAGTGGCTGTTACCTTGAAGGCAGTTTGTCACATTTTCAAGCACAGATATTAAATAACACTGGTTTTGCTTGCCTTGTTAGAAGGCCCCCTTTCCACAGACAGAAAACACAATTCAATACTCTGCTACACAAAGTTGTAACAGGCTCAGGAGCAGAGCCTTGAAAGCAAGCAGAGCTTGTGAGAAAAATGTGGCATAGGGAACGAGGAATAGAGGTTAAACTGAACTAAGAGGGTTGGATTACTGCAGTCATCCTGCTTCCTCCTGTAGACCAGTAAGACTGTTATGGTAGCTGGTGCATTGATCTGTATTAGGGAAATAAGTTACTTCTTTCATCATAATCCATGTATCTCACATCCTCATGGCCCTGGCTGTTAATACAAGGAGGTAGGTATAAAAGAACAGAAACACAAATAACATTCATAATTTAGGATTTTTACAAAAGACAGAAAAAAATCATTACCTAAGTTTTGGAAGTGCTAAGCCATGTATTTGGAGGGCTTATATTCTGTCTGGAAACAAATATTAACTACAGCAGGAGCTGAGAAATCTTTTCAATCTTTTTAATGGAAAAGAAATTGAAAGCAAGGTACACTAAATAAATTTTACTGCAGTAAAGTAGCAGGGATTAAGGGGGATTCTACCTATGCCCAAGTGACCAAGATGCTTCCGAGCACATTTAGTTACACCCAAGGATATTATCCCTTTGTATGCTGTTTGCACTTCTAGAGCATTCCACATAAGCAGTGCACTGCACTTCCTACATCACATCTCTTAATTTGTGCTTCATCTGAAAGAAGACATCTCAGCTTGGAGATTCTGGCTGTCAAAGCATTGCCCCTGTTGCACTGTCGCAATGGCGAATTACCCAACCACCTTTCCCCTGAGAAGTTTCAGTACACTTGAAGCAGCCAACATCAGGCAAGACTGTAGAAACTATTATTGGCATTTGCTGGTCATCAACTAATTGCACAGGAGCCCAACTGCAGAGCATGAAATTCAAGTACAAAGTTCAGACTTTTTAAGTGTCCTGAAAATCTTGAACAAACTCTAGTGGCCAATCCCCCCCGAACTGCACAGATTTCTGATGGCTCCTTTAGAAGCAACTGGGAACAGAACATTCGCAGGGATAAGAGGAAATTTTGTTGGAGCCCCTGAAGTAGAATACCTGAAGTTCAAGCTTATTTTAATGAGTGTTACCAAACAAGAACTTCCTGCTTTTTTTTCTCCTCCAAAAAAAGTCAACTGCAAACCTGTGCTTTTCGTTTTGACAAAAAGGAGGGGAGCATTCAAGCTTCTTCACTGCTTGTTTTGTCCCCAGTTTAATATAAAACCCTTCCTTGGGTATGGGAACTCATTTCCAGTGTCTCACTCTGCTCTTACGACTCTATTAAGGTCACAACTGCCTCAGCTTCACTCACAGAATGATCTTTTCTCTGCTCCCTTTGGCTAAAATGTCACTCCAGTGGGGCTGACCTTCAAAGCTTTCAGCGGCAAAGTAACTCACTTGAAGTGCCAGCTTCATTTCCCATTGACCGAGTAAAAGAGGTATCTGGGAGCAGGTTCTTAGATCCATTACCTTCCTTCATAAATACTGAACTCAGATTCAAAAGATCAAAGCCTGGTGGTGTGTTACAGTCACACATACAAGCTCTACACACATTCACCCCACTACACTCTAATTCACCCACTCCCACGAGGAGCTCAGTGTCTCATTTACCTTCAGGCAGGCCCATGCAGCTAAATGAGTGAAGAGCAAATAAGTCAAGAGCTTCTTAACCCCTTTTCACCATAAAATCAACCTCTTTTTTTCCCAAGCTTTTCACTTCAGCTGAAGATTAAGACAGCTTGCCCTGCAACACACAGAGGCGGATTATGATTTTGGATGCACCGACTATGCTTGTGCTCCCCCGCAGACACCAGACCCTGCCTGTTTGTAAGACAAGAGCCACATGAGAGTTTGGCTCTGGCACTAGAGCCACTCAGACCTGACTTCATCCATGGCTCAAACAGACATCAGCCTTATGCTCAAACAGATCTCGGCCTGCCAATCTCCCACACAGATGCCACTAGCCTTATGTAATTATCAGAGTTATAAGAAAAACAGCACACAAGAACAAAGACTTCATTACTAGCTCTAATTAGCTTTAAGCTAAAGGGGATTTAACATAATTTCCTCCTCCGGCGTGGATGTCAAAGGGGAATAAAAAGCTTTTTGTAGCCATTCACCTAGTTTCAAGACAAGAGAATTTTGCAAGTAGCCAGGGTTGGAAGAAAAGGGAGGCCTCTAAGATCAGAAGACAGCTAAAGCTATTTTTAAGTTCTTCTTCAAATAGTTTATATTACTTAAGATTTCTTTTTGAACAAAGTGCTTTATGACAGGCTTCTACCAGAGCACCTCGCAGAAGCTCACAACTATTTTTCCCCTAACAAAAGAGGTGGTAGCAGATGTTTCAAAACCAACTCATAAGACACCAAATGGATCAACAGGAGAAAAGCAGTGGCATGATGCGGCTATGTGTAAGGTTACGACTTCAGCAGATTGAAGTACTGAGGCTTCTCTGCCACAGGCCCACCAAGATCAGTCATGCTATGACCCAACTGAAACCACCAGGCAAGGTAAAGCAGTCAAAGGATTTCTATTTTCCAGAAAGTCTCAATACTTTCTGCCTTCTCAAGCACTTCAATGAATTTGAGAAAAAAACAATGATATGCTCTGCAAGAAAAAATATCCATGAGAAGATATTCTAGCACTGATCAGATTGCAATTCTTTGGGTGGGTAATACAAGTTACATTCTCTTCAATAAGCTGAACAGATTGAGCTGCTTGAATTTCTGATTGCGTATTTCCATGACTGATTTTAGGCCACATCCATTGTATGTATGCACATCGTGAGATTATGCAAACCTTGTTTTCCCTGAGGGGAAAAAAAAAAATAGTGTTTTTTCTAGTAGATCTACGTATTTAGAATACTCAGTACTAAGCATTATTTTTATATCCCATTTCCTTTTATGAAATTATTTTGGTATTCCTTCAGGGAAAACAGAATGGACTCAGACACCCTTCCAATGTGTGAAGAATACAGATTTTCAGTGTTACTTCATATAAATGTTTATGTTTGCTGTCAACATATGGACATGTGTAAAATTCATCGTTTGCTAAATATCAAATATTTCACCCATGAAAGTGGTAAAAAGCTAAATTTCTAGACCACAGCTTTGAACAGGGACTGTCTGACTCATTTAAGAATAAACTGATTTTCAGGCCCTGGTTGGTTCACAGACTCTGTGAACTGGCTCCTTTGAATCAGGCAATGCTTAGCACCCACAAAACAAAGTATCTCCCCTCAAAATCAGTAGCACTGTTCCCAGGACTACAAACTGGCCTGAGATTAAATTTCAAGTTGATACTAATATTTTCTTTATTTTACATTGTCTGAGACTGTGAAAAACTGATGGCTCAAAATATCCCGCAGCCTCTGCATGGCAGATTACAACATCCCCACATACAACCAAGGAAGACATGATGAGGTTTGCTGAGTTTCACAACATCAATAATCTCTTTTCGCAATGTAGACTTCACATTATAATGTCAGTGAAAAACTCCCTAGCCAGGAGCTGCTCAAAATTTCAGACAGCATTTAAACCCCCAGTTCCCTGCCTGAAAACCTCTGCATACAAACAGTGCACTGCTCACAGAGATGCTCCTTCCTTTTCATCAGCAGCTTAAGCAAACAAAGCCATGCACAAAACATGGCCTGATTTTCAGATTGGCCCCAGATTTTAACAGCCCTGTTTGAAATCAGCTCATTTTTGGAAGCACAGCACACACTTTCAACCTAATAAAGTCAAAAGGAGCTTTCAAAGTCAGAATGAGAACCTTGCTCTGAGTCCCTCTTGCCCCTTCCTCTCTCCTACACTTTGTAATGGGACTTTGCTTTTCTTTGAGGGCATGTGGAAGTCTTTGCAAAGTCTCCAGCAAAAACACCTTTACCCATGCAAAGCCTATTTTGTGCAACTCACTGTGTGTATCTTTTTCCTCCTCTTTCTCTCACTGCTTTTCTTGATAAAGAGTCAAATTAAAGTTCACTCGAGCAAAGATGTGGCAGAGACGGCTGCTAGCCTGAGGCCAGTTTCCACTCCTGAGATTTACAAGGCAGCCACTTGGAGCTGATTATACACTTTCAACAACACATTTCTGACTTGACATTGGGTCGCATAAGAGTTCTAAATTTAAACCCTGCTGTGTTACAGCGCAAGTGACGTCTGCTTTGCATGGACCCACTGCCCCTTCTCTGCCTACAGCCACCTCTGGCATCCCTGCACCTTCCCAGGCATCTCCACAGCTGCAGCACTCTGTCCCTTCGTCCCCAGAGCCATCCATCTCTGAGCTCTATGCCATGTGTGAAATGTACAATAATTAAAAGTCACCTCCCTAAAAACAAAAGGCCTGCTGTGGGTATAAATACAATGTATTAATTCATACCATTACCTTGCATTTCCTCCCAGCAGGCCATACTATTTTTAAACTTTCCAGAGCTCTGATTATAGCTCTGCTAACAATAGTGCATAAATACTCCATGCTCAGCATTCCATAGCAGATGCATACAGGTTTCTGCCTACTAATGCCCAAGTCCACTAGAAAGCCAGCCTCTGTTAGGATGCCAAACTATACCAAGCTATAAGCACTCCAGTCTTTCCGTAAGGTCTTTTCTGCATCCAAAGACATGTAAGTCGCTTTTTTTCTTCCAATTGATAAAGACAGCTCAAAAATTAACCCACCCATTTGTCCCACTCAGTGCAAAACACAGCCTTTAACACCAACCCTCCTCCTTGGGCACAAAAGACAGCCCTGCCATGCTCATTCCACAGCCCAGGCAGCCAGCCTGAACTGGAGGAGCCCCGGGACAGAGCAGCCCCATGAGTCACCCCAAGTTCTGCTGTCCTGGTTTGAACCCTGGGGCTGAGCAGCAACACAAGCCGCTGCAATCCTTAACCCATACAGGAGGAAGGCAGGACCACTTGGTACACACCCTGCTGTCTCCCTGGCTCCTCCGGCCACTGCTTCAGGCTGCAGCAACACCTGCGACAGCATTAATCAATACTCATTATCTCCTATTTAAAACGGAGTGTAATTGTCTGGCCAAGTTCAACCCTGGTATGAACAGACAGAATTCAAGACTGGTTTCATCTGTTGACTGAAACTGGCATAGCATGTCTGATCCTGCTTCACCTCACAGCAGACTTCTCTTTCTCTTGAAAAAGATCTGCCAAAATAAGTGTTGCACACTTGCTTTTATGCTCTGGGGTTTTGTGGGGTTTGGGTGCTGGGGTTTTTAAACCATGGATACAGATGGGAAAGGCCTGAAGAAATGTTAGGCTCTAAACCCAAACCAACTATGAAGGATTGTTCATGATTTTGTTTCCACCACGGCAGCTGACTAATTCACTTGGTAACGTCACTTCTGGTTTAGAAACAAGACGGCTCTTGACAGAAGTGAAGGATAAAATTCAAACAGGAGCGTGGCCATGATCACCCAGAGGATCTTGGTTTGTTCTTAATCAGCTTAAATTTCTGGCTGTTTATCTTGTAAGTATTAACTATATATAACCTCCAGTTCTCCTGCATATTGAGCTCTACAAAATATAACTCATTTTAAATTACCTAGGTTACCCAAGCCAATTGAGATTTACTGCATTCTTTATTTAATAGAATTTTTGTCTCATCAGAAGCAATTACATTTTTATCATTACTTTGGGTGACTCCATTAAATATGGTGGCATTTTAATTTTTCAGTCTTCGGTATTGCAGGCTGCCAGCCCATTTTCACATTAAATATTTAAACATCTTAGCCTACAGCTTTACTGCTTTGCTTTACTGCAGCCTAAACGATTTGCAAATTTAAGCCCATAGCATCCAATTCTACCTTCCTCCCCATTGCTGCAAACCTGCTACCTTGAAATTCCTATTTAGCAGCATGTGTTGAACAACAGGCACCACCTACAAGCAGGGTCTCCAGCCAGCGCTGCTTTGTTGGGTTCCTGCAGAACACTGTAAGACTGCAGTAAATTAGAGCAACACATTTTCAGATCACTGGGGGAGGTTTCCTTGGCTGTTTCACTGCCAAGAGTTCTCGGGTTGAGGAGGGGATGTGGCACAGGGTTGCAGTCTCTCCCTCTCTAGTCCAGGGCAGGGGCTCGGCCTCACTGCACACAATGGCAGAGGCAGGCAGCACAAGCCTGCCCCAACAACACGTGCCTGCAGTGCTGGATGGCACGTCTGGGGCTGGCAGGTGTGGGGTTTGAGTTGAGGCTCCAGACCCCACTCTCAACACAGAACCCATACCTGGTCTGGGTATGACTTGCCTGTGAACCCTGCCCTCCCACAGGCACAACCCTATCTGAAGGGGGCCTATAGGGATGCTGGGAAGGGACTCTTCATTAGGGACTGTAGTGAGAGGACAAGGAGTAACGG